>JARFXV010001463.1:0-67500 GCA_031761425.1 Cosmopolites sordidus | reverse complement strand
TTCCATGATTATTTTACCCAAATATTTGAATTGAGAGACTCGTCTGATGTTACCATATTTTGTTTTTAGAAATGGTGTTCTTAGTCTGTTGCAGATCATGTATTGTGTCTTTTCAAAGGAAATTTGGAGTCCTACCTTTTCTGCTGTTTCTTTTAGGATTTCAATCTGTTTCTGTGCCGTTAATACATCTTGAGCTAAAATTGCTAGATCATCAGCAAATGCCAGACAATCAATTTTGATGTTGGTTCTCCCCAGTTCAATGGGCTGGTCAATATTCAGTGCCGAATTTTTTTCACGCCACTCCTGTATTACTTTTTCTAGAACACAGTTAAATAAGAGTGGCAAGAATCCATCCCCTTGTCTCACACCAGTTTTAATTTCGAAGGGCTCTGAGATGTCACCCATGAATTTAACTTTTGACCTTGTGTTAGTTAACGTTGCTTTAATAATTGCCAGCGTTTTCAGATCTAGTCGTTGGTCTTTCAAGATTCGCGGTCAATAGAATCATATGCTTTTTCGAAATCCACAAATGTACAGACGAGATTTTTATTCTACAGCTTTTGATGTCTTAGAATCAACTTTAGATTCAGGATCTGTTCAGGGCAGGATCTGCCCGGTCGAAAACCTGCTTGATATTCACCAATGTTAGGTTCTAACTGTCTCTGAGCTCTGTCTAGTAGACATTGAGATAGAATCTTGTAACAAACTGGGAGAAGAGATATCCCTCTATAGTTGTTTACATCCGTTCTATCTCCTTTCTTATATAGTGGATGGATTAGAGCATCTTTCCAGTCTTCCGGAATCCGTTCGGAACGGATTGCTAATTTGTTGTAAAATTTAATTGTGTAATTTGTGTAATTTGTTGCTAATTTGTTTAAGGGCTCAGGACAGTTTTGTATTTGTTCAAAATATTTCGCAAGTTCTTTGCAATTGTCTTGGTTATTTAGAGCTAATTGTCCATTTTCCTTTTGAAAGCATAGACTCTGTGGTTGATAGCCTGTTAATTTAGTTTTAAATGTTTTATAAAAGTTTAAAAGTCTTTGACACATTTCTAATGGTATAACTTCCCATTTTTTTTTAATCACCTCCCAAGTTTTAATAGTATGTTTTGGTAATAATTCTTGGTCAGGTGATCTTCTAAGAGGAACGCTTATCATCAGAACCTATTAAATTTATTTTTGTTTCATCGCTCCATAAAATATTGCGCCATTTCTTGATTTCCTGTTCACCATACCAAATTAACTGATCTTAGGCAACTTTAAACGTTATTTCACATTCTTGGCGGATAACAAAGAGACTTTTCTGGCTACCATGTAAGTTACTTGTCTAAAGCCTTCTTCCAATTGTTCTTGAAGTTATTTCTAACCCCAGTTCACATTTAATTTCAGTAGACGATTTAAATGGGTGGTTTTTTGAAATTTGGACAATCTGTTTGTCAATATAAGGTATCGGTTTTCTTCTAGCACGTCGGTTTTCGTGAATTGGTTGGTTTTTAGGGCATTTTCCACCATTTTTTTTTTAACGACCGACGATCCTTGCAATTTCTCCTAGCGGCTTTGCTTCTCTCCGCAATGTTAAAATCTGCACTCTTTCAGAAGCTGTACAATGGACGCTACGACCTATTTCTAACAAAATTATTATTCGGCTTAGTTTGTTTTTATTTATTTATTTTTTAATTTCACCGCATGAAATAAACAAAACGTGTCGTTAAATTAACAGAACAAGTGAAGAAACAATATTTACTGCTTTATATATTTTTTGTGGCTCTATTTTTCTGACCACATTTTCATGTTCTTTCTTCTAAGTTTCTGTTAAATATTATGTTTACATTTTCAAATGTTGTCAACTTCGAGTGAAGAGTCCAACTAACGTGCACGGGTCGTTACATTTGCTTTTATAGGCTGCCGTCGACTGCACAGATTGTATCGTGGTAGTCCGGAGCAGCTCCCGGCGCTCGGCTCCACCGCTGCCGAGCTTCCGATTATTGATTTTTCCTCGTCGTCATATTTAACGTTTTGCATATTTAACTCACTTCTTTTTCTATCTCAAGGGCTTCTGTGATTGTTCGGACCTTGCAGTATTAATTATTCGCTATTTCTTTGGCTCCTTCAAAATTGATTTTGTGCCCTGTTTGTAGATGGTGCTGGAACAGAGCGAAATTGTTTTGATGTCCCTATATTCTGGCCGAGGTCCGTCTGTTTGTTTGTTCTATGTATTGTTCTGTTGTAGTCGGAACAAGATATTCCATATACCCCATGATTTTCCAGTTTGACTTTATCCTTGAAGTTTTTAGGATGTTTGCGACAGTTTCGTGCGGCTTGTAGACTGTTCTAATCTTATGTTTTCTTAGTAATCTGCCTATCATATTAGTGATTCCTTTTACGTATGGTAACAGGACCTTTAGTGCATTTGGTTCTTAATCCTCTAGAAAATGGTTCCAGAAAGTTGTCTTGTGATGGGGAGATCCAAAAACGGTAGTTTCCTATCCTCTTCGACTTTCAGGGTGAATTGTATTCTGGGGTGTATTTAGTTCAATTGGGTTAGGATGTTTTTCAGAAGTTCGTTGCCGTGAGGCCATATTATAAAGATATCATCTACGTAGCGTTTCATACGTTTAGGTTTTAAACGAGCATTGGCTAATGCTTTTGTTTCGAAGTCTGTCATGAACAGAGAAATGAACATTGGAGCACCGCCGGTCTGTCTGTAGATCTGCTGGTTGAAGGAAAAATATGTATTCTTCAAGCAGTGTTCGGAGAGTTCCCCCACGTATGGTGGAAAATCTTCGTTCGTCGAAATTAGGTCCAGAGCTTCGTCTATAGGGATACTTGGATATAGTGGGACAATGTGCAGGCTGGCTAGTATGTCTGTATCCTCTAGCTGGAAATCCTTAATTATCCTTGTCAAGTGTTCTGAGTTTTGAACATAAAAATCGGCAAGTTTAGCGCTTGGTTGCATGATACTTGCTAGATATGTTTTCAAATTTTGTGTTGGAGAGACGAAAGCACTTATCATATGGGCCTTAAAGAACCGTAAAGGTTAGGACAACTGCTTGATTTTTCCCTTGGAATTATTCTTCGTTCGATGTTCGGTTCTAGTTTTCATGCTTTGATTTTGCTTTTGGTTGTTTTTTCTAAAAAATAAATGCTGCCTATAAAAGCCAACGCAACGACCCGTGCACGTCAGTTGGACTATTCACTTGAAGCGGACAACACTTGAAAATGCCAAATGAGATTTTGTCGAAACGTCGTGACTCTTCACAGAAGAAAGATATTTATATATATATATATATATATATATATATATATATATATATATATATATATATATATATATATATATATATTATATATATATATATATATATATATATATATCTATATCTATATATATATATATATATATATATATATATATATATATATATATATATATATATATATATATATATATATATATATATATATATATATATCTATATATATATATATATATATATATATATATATATATATATATATATATATATATATATATATATATGCTGCAGCATTAGTCACTGAGACGCCGTCCAGTAAACGCTTCGAAAAAGATGGATGGAATTCCATCAAAACCTCGCGTTTCGAAAAGGTGCGTCTTGCAGAAAACAGGACTATAATGTTTTGCACAGTCAATTAGGTTGACGAATACATTTTTGAGCTCGGCCGAAGATATGCCCTTCAGTATGGCGGTCGACGCCTTTTAAATGGCTTCAATGTCGGCATAACGTTGTCCTTTCATCGGCAAATTCAATTTATCGAAGAGGTAGAAGTCGCAGGAAGCCAAATCAGGCGAGTATGATGAATGATTGATGGTTAAAATACCATTTTTGGTCAAAAAATCAGTGATCAACGTCGAGCGATACGACGGCGCATTATCGTGCAACAAGCGCCAGCTGCCTTGTTGAGAGTATTGTGGCCGCACACGTCGAATACGCGACAACAGATGCTTCATAACACCAAGATAAAACACAGCATTGATCGTTTGACCAGCTGGAACGAACTCCTTGTGCACAATTCGCTTCGAATCGTAGAAACAAATCGACATTGTTTTGGTTTTTGACATCTCGAGACTTTTCTTCGGATTTAGATGGCTCGGGTACTTCCATTCCATTCCAGAAGAAAGAAACTAAACCCAAACATATTCACGCCTATTGCACGTGATCGTTACAAAACCGCACTAAAAACTGCCCTCTTTTTGGGCGGGGTATAGCTAATATCGACAACTTCATCAGATGTTCCGTATCAGACATTTTATGGAGACAAAATACAATTATTAATAAATCGAATGCAATTCAATAAATGAATAAAACTCACGGTGGTGTATGAGTTACTGCTGCCAACCCTGTGTTTCTGTCAAACGGCAACCTGCCGATCATCTGGGTTTTCATTGGTGGTGTAAATCGGCCCGACGGATTCCCGCCAATAGCAGGCGTGCTCAGCGTTTCTGGCTAAAATCTCACGTGCTGATCACGTGTTGGTCATTGTTTTTGTCGAATGTCTTTCTTCGGTAAATAGACTTTGGAAGTTTTCATTTTTTTTTCACGACTCTTAATCAAGTTCTTGCAATATTGAATTCGGAGCAATTTTTAGTCGTAAATTTCCATGTATCGCACCGAAGATTTTGGTTGATTTTTTAGAAATTCTCGCAAAATTTCAATGGTACTTTAAGTAACCAACGAATTTTTCGGACCAGGATGTTCGTCGTACTTGCTGTCCTCACGACATTCTTTGAATCATTAAACCACTCGTGGACTCTACCCCAGAATAAATAATCCTCACCATACACTTGTTTCATTAATTAGAACGTTTCGGTGAATGTTTTACTAAGTTTAAAACAAAACTTAATATTCAATCTTTGTTCGATGTTCATTTTTCAACCGATGGTATAAACACACTGACACTTTAAACGCGATAACTTGGCTTCTGATGATCCGAATGTCATGAATTTTTGCCAGAACGCCAATGAAGGATGCTCCTTTCCAACGCTTAGTTTCCCCGTCAAAAGATGGCGCCACTAGAAATAGCAATTTTTAAGAAGTCCTGTTTTCTGTGAGACGCACCTTGCTGCTATTCTGCACTTGCGTTATAACCACTACATATAACCACTTGCTGCTTCAACATATAACCATTACAACAACATATAACCACTTGCTTCTAGTCTGCTATTAGCGCTGGTTAATATTTCGCCACCTGCGCCCTTAATCAAAGTCTCTCTAGGGTTAAAACTTTTTACTGTGTTAATGTTCTGGAAAACTTTTCTTGCCACCTGTTTGTGGTATGCTTTTTTAGAAACTCCCATTTTTTTTTCTGGTATTTCTCGTTGTACTATTCGTTTCTTTTTTTTTTCCTTTATTTCGGACCCTAATTGCCTCCTCCGTAACTTTTTCTATTTCAGGTTATATTGTTGTCCATCCATTGTCTACCATCTCTGCTACCAGTTTCTTCTAACTCCTTTTGATTTCCCTTTCAAGTCTTTCATTCTATGTCGTTTCTTCTTCCTAGCGCCCTCGCCTGTTAATCTTTGAATATCGTTTTTTTTGTCTTGATTGTTATTTTTGTGTTAATAACACTAATCCTTTGTCGTATTTTTGTTACTATCAGGTAGTAATCCGACTCTGATGATGCTTCTCTATAGCTTCTCACTTCAAACACACTTAAATATGATCTGCTATCTATCATATGATCTGTTTGGTTTATTGTCTGTCTGTCTATCTAGTGAGATACATGTTAAAGTCCGTGCATACAGCAAATTATATTGCTTTTTCTCCATTGTCATTTGGGTTATCATGTAGTCTGCACTTGCGTACTATCGGGTTGAATTCCGATTCCTTTCCAATTTAGGTTTTATAGTCCTTTAAAACTAACTTTATGTCATTTCCGGACCTTTTGTCTATCTCGCTTTCCAGAAACTCATACAGTTCTTCTATCTCTTCCTCTGTTTTGTCCTTTGTTGGTGCATTAACAGATTTCGAAATTTTCGCCTCATTTCTATATAGCAGATCTTACGCACTGGGTTAAAACTTAATACACTTGACTCAATTTTTTTCTATAACCAACCCCCTTCACAAAAAATCCCGCTTCTTGTCATACCGCTGTAATAAATTTAGTTCTCGTAAATCCTGTACTATTGTACGATAGTTTAGTCAGCCACAGACTTCGTTCTATCTCATCCCTTTGTATCGCCACGATTCGGAACATCGTGTTGAATCGTCAAACTTTTGACAGAGAACCCTGTTTTCCACGCTCCGTCTGTGACCGGGTCGCGCTGACGAAACTAACACCAAATATGTAAGCACGCATGACCGCGTCCCCTTGAACTTTGGAAACTATGAGCCGTTGAAGTTTCGAAAATAGCCATGGCGCGCCCAAAATCGAAGAATACTGAGAGGGATGCATCAAAAATCGAAGCAAATAAAGCTAAAAATAGAGCACAGGTTAAAAGGCGTCGATTAAGTAAAAAATCATTGCAATCGGCCTACGAGAATCCAGCCAACCCAGAAGTTGTTTTCTGTGACGAAAATTTAGAACCGCAACCCAGTACAAGTGGGGTGACGTCGTCCTCGTCTCGAATAACAATTATTAGTACTAGACGAGACAAGAAGAATCGATTGCGCTAAAATTCATCATAATCAGGCCACGGGAACTTAGCCAAGACTCCGAAAGTTGCGGCCCGCGTCGAAAATTTAGAGCCACGCCCTAGTACAAGTGGGATGACGTCATCCAGTCGAACCGTAACTCTACCCAAGAAACTAACTAACGCCGAGAAGTGCAAATTATACAGAGAAAGAAATAAATTAGAGAAATTGGCTCAATAAGAAGCGGATATAGAAGCAAAGTTGTCACATCAAGAAGCAAATATCGAGGCTCAGAGAGATATTCGAGATGAGACGCCGACAGCGGCAGAACGTAACATCGTCTCGTTAGTGACACGGTTACCGTGAGTGAAATAGTCGTTTTCGTGATTTGTGTCCAAGGCGTTGATTGCTAGATGAGCTTTGTTTTATTGAGATAAAACATTTTTTAATTGAAAAATATATCTTTAAATAAAAATAAATAATTTCTAAAAGTATATCCTTCACTGTGAACGATATGGGTAATACTGAACTACCAACACGACATTTTAAGCAGGTTCAAACTTGCTTAGACCACCAGCAGACTACAAACTTTCGATCGGCCGATAGTTTGATAGGTATTTTATTTACCATGAAGGCGTATGACAGTGCGCATATTTAGAAGATTTGACATCGGCCGATAATAATGTGTAATTCGACAAAAATTATTCATACTGAGAAAATCCTTCAACATTTTAATATTAGTTAACCATGCAAAAATAAATCCATTATTTGAAGACAGTTGTATTTTTCAAGGAAAATGTCAACGCATGACTGAATAATTAGACTGTCCAATTCGACTGAACTATCGTACGATAGTTTAGTCTGTAATGTGAAAGGGCTCTTAAACGCCAGGACAATACCCCCAGTGGCGAACAAGTAGACGGCAAGTCTCCTTATTTGGCACGCTCTCCACTTGATTTTAAATAGGCTGTTAACTTCGTTAATATTACAAAGTTTGACTTGAAATTTTAACTGCATATACTTAAGAATATGTACATTTGAAATTTGAAAAAATAATAATATCGATTTTTTCAACCTAGCAAAATAAAAATCCCCCTTAATTCCATTTTTTGACTGAAATGAAATTTTCGAGTCACTAAACGAACAAATAGCGTCCGTATCAGAAAACGTTGTGACAATTTATATATATATATATATATATATATATATATATATATATATATATATATATATATATATATATATATATATATGAGTATATATATATATATATATATATATATATATATATATATATATATATATATATATATATATATATATATATACTATATATATATGAGTATATATATATATATATATATATATATAGATCAGGCTGCCATTGGACTTTTGACATTGCAACGTTAAATATACGGA
This sequence comes from Cosmopolites sordidus, assembly GCA_031761425.1. Classification (NCBI taxonomy): domain Eukaryota; kingdom Metazoa; phylum Arthropoda; class Insecta; order Coleoptera; family Curculionidae; genus Cosmopolites; species Cosmopolites sordidus. The sequence goes on along the minus strand of JARFXV010001463.1, from coordinate 59,468 downwards.
CTATGAAAACAGAGGCCCGATTGCAAGAACTGTTAATCGAACCGATGTGGCGTAATAGGATTTCTCATCAACCGAAAGCTGAAGGACAGTGTGGTAAAATTTGAATGTACATCCGACCGATTAGCCCAATGCGTCATTAAGCTGAATAAAAAGTTTAGGCTTCAAATCGTCCAAGCTTATGCACCAACTATAAGCCATAAAGATGAGGAAATTGAGGAATTTTATGATGATGTGGCCCAGCTTTGATACAAGGAGAAATGTAGGTACAAAATCCTGATGGGTGATTTTAATGCCAGAATTGGAACAACAAGAACAGATGAAAATGCAACTGGCCCATATGGAACTGGTGAGCGAGACAATAGAGGTGACAGATTAGTTGATTTTGCTGAAGGACAAGAACTATATATTATGAATTCATTCTATAAGAAAAATATCAGCAGAAAATGGACATGGAAAAGTCCATCTGGGCTCACAAGTGAAATTGACTACATCATGACCAACGATAAAACAATATTTACCAATTGTACTGTCCTTAACAATTTTAATGTTGGAAGTGACCACCGAATTGTACGAGCAAGGGTTCGGATTGACTGTCGAAAAGAGCGCGAAAAAATGGTAAGATCAAAGAAGGGCAAGGTGGATTCTGGAAAACTGCTGGAGAGAGGAAGCGATTTTGAGATTGCTTTGTCAAACCGGTTTGCTGCGTTACAAGATCCAGAGGAGGTGGAAATATCAGTTCAATATGAAGAAATCGCCAACAATGTACTTCAAACGGCTGCTTCAATAGCACCAGAGGAAAAATGTCTCAAACAAACAAAAATCTCCAGTGAGACCATTGATTTAATGAAGAAACGGCGAGCAATGAGAAATGCAGGTAGTCCTTTTGGCAGGGTCGAGTACACTGAGCTCTGCAAAACTATAAGAAAACGTATCAGAGAGGACACGCGCCGATTCAATATGCAGCTAGTGCAAAAAACCCTGGAAGAAAACAAAGGAATTAACAAAGCTAAACAGAAGCTGAGAAACAAAAGAACGCAAATATATGCTTTAAAGCGTGAGGATGGCACAGTGTGCAGGGCGCGTACCGAAATGTTAGAGATTGTCAGAAGGTTTTATTCCCAGTTATATGAAGATCAGAGCCAGTCAGGGACAGCAATACCCACGGAAGAACAATATATAATACCAGATATCCTAGTGGAGGAAGTAACAAATGCTATAGAATTGATGAAGAACGGCAAGGCTCCAGGAAAGGATAGTGTAACTGTCGAAATGCTAAAAGCTGGTGGTCGGACGTTACATAAAACACTGGCAAAATTAAACTCAAAATGCCTCAAAGAACAAAAAGTACCTGACTTATGGAAAAATGCAGAAGTGATCCTTTTACATAAAAAAGGAGCACAGGAAGATTTAAAGAACTACCGTCCAATAAGCCTCCTATCAGTGATGTACAAAGTTTTCACTAAGATAATTTCTAAAAGAATATTAAAAAAACTGAATGACGCACAACCAAGAGAACAAGCAGGATTCAGAAGTGGATTCAGTACAATGGATCACATCCAGGTTGTACAGCAGGTCATAGAAAGGCACAACGAATACACCATGCCACTGTGCTTGGCTTTTATCGACTACGAAAAAGCATTTGATTCCATCTCAAAGCATGCGATAATGGATGCACTGCTTAGCCAAGGTGTAGAGAGAGCCTATGTAAACCTATTAGAATCGATATATGATGGAGCTACAGCCACAATTCACCTTGATGATCTTGAAGTGGGAATTAATATAGAACGAGGTGTACGGCAGGGTGACGCAATATCGCCTATTCTTTTCTCGACTGGCCTTGAAGAAGTATTCCGTAAACTGGATTGGGAACAGGATGGGGTAACGATCAATGGTGCAAACTTAAACCATCTTAGATTTGCAGATGATATTATTCTCATTTCACAAGACCCAGAGGAGCTGCAAAGACGCATACAAGAACTGCAAAGGGCTGGCGAACCATTTGGCTTGAAAATAAACCTGAAAAAGAGTCAGGTTATGTTCAATAACTTCGCTCAGGACAGAAGAATTTCAGTTTTAGGAAGGGATTTAGAGATTGTGGACAGCTTTCTATATCTTGGGCAGAGGATTTCCATGGAGGGGAATACCGCCCGGGAGGTGGAACGGCGTGTTAAATGTGGCTGGCAGGCATTTGGTAGGCTCAACATAGTGTTTAAGAGCAGACTCCCACTTTGCCTGAAAAGAAAAGTATTCGATCAGTGCGTTCTACCCGTTATGACATACGGAAGTGAAACCTGGACACTCACATCGCAATCAATTCAAAAACTTCGGGTGGCACAGAGGGGAATGGAAAGATGTATGCTTGGTATTACAAGACGAGACAGAAAGTCCTGGGCATGGATCAGGGAACAAACAAAAGTCTGTGACATCATTGGAAGAGTAAAACAGTTGAAATGGAGATGGGCAGGCCATATAGCGAGGCGATGGGACGACAGATGGACCAAGGCAATCCTGGAGTGGATACCGCTTGATCGCAAACGTCCGCGAAGAAGACCGAAAGCACGATGGACTGATGACATCGTTAAGTATATTGGATCCGAGTGGCAGAGGAAAGCCCAGGACCGTGAAGGTTGGAAGCATGCTGAAGAGGCCTTCATCCTGCAGTGGATCGATGCGGGCTGATGATGATGATGATGATGATGATGATGATATATATATATATATATATATATATATATATATATATATATATATATATATATATATATATATATATGCTATATATATATATGAGTATATATATATATATATATATATATATATATATATATATATATATATGCTATATATATATATGAGTATATATATATATATATATATATATATATATATATATATATATATATATATATATATATATATATATATATATATATATATAGTCAACAGTGCCAAACTTTACGATGGCAGATGGCGCTTAACAACACCATTATTGCCAATTCCAGATATACATAAATAACAACAAAATTTCATCTCAGGCAAAAAATGAAATTAACTGGTGAGAATTTTCGTGCGCTGATTTATTACGACTTTTAACGTGGATTATCTGAACAACAGTGCATCGATCAAGCATCTAGCAAAGAAATACTCAAAAAATACAATCATGGTGCATCAAAAGCCGTGTATAACATCTACACATGTGACGAATCTTGGACCTATGCGTTATGAGCCCGAAAGTTTCAGAAGTCGACTGTACGGGTCTTTCAAAATGAGCCAAACCCAACAAAAGTTTTTCAATCAAGAATCACTTCAAAGGAAATGGTCGCCTGTTTTTTTGGGATAAATGAGCATGTGGCTACAGTGCCACTAGAGAATCGTAGAACGGTCAATTGTGAATGGCACACAATCATTTGTTTGCCAAAAGTATTTGAAGCAATAATAAAAAACAACCAGCGATGCAGGATCATTCTTCATCATGACAACGCGAGCTCTCATACATCGTATAGAACAACTCAATATTTGGCCGGTCAAAACATCGAATTCATGGGTCATCCACCGCACAGTCCTGATTTGGCACCCAACGATTTCTTTTTGTTCCCGTCCGAAGAATAAACCCATTTGTCCCGAAGAATAAACTACATGGTCAACGATTTTTGACGCCAGAAGAAACGGTTGATGCGTTCAAAATTCATGTTTTGGAAATCCCTCAAAAATATCTGGTTCAAACTAGTGATGCGAGGATACGTATTAAAATAACGATCTAATCCGAATATTAAATTAATATGTAATACCTACTAATCCGACTTTTCAATATCAAAAATCGCACTAATACGTAATAGAATTAATCCGTCGATATCTGCTGCTTTCCGTTTAGTATTACGGATGAAAAGGATAGGAACTATTACGAATTAATTAATACGTATAGTATACCGACGGTTAGTGATACGGACTATCGGTGCTAAATATTCCGATTGATTTCATTCGCGAAGTTACTTTGTCCCTCCCCCTAATACGAATTATGACGAATCTTTCCGACTTTGCATTCCGAGCAACATATATAGCGGATAATAATACGTAATACTAATGCGGATGATAATCCGACTATTTTATTAATCCGTGTCCGTATCATCGGAATATCAAAATCATCCAACTATTTACAACACTAGTTCAAACGTATGTAAAAGTATATCGATCATCGCGGAGAATATTTTGAAAAACAATTTTCAATGATAAATATTTATTCCGGATACATAAATCGCAACCCTCGTATTAGTTTCCGACTTACACTGTGATGAAAAAACAACTTACCAGGCGAAGCCAGAAAACATTTGGGAAACAATTGTTTGAGGTTGATGTCGAATAATATTGTTCTTCGTATTTATCATTTTCATATACATATGTACAATTCTTTAAGAAGGAATACATTTAAATGTATGTATAAATTCCGTTTGAGATTGTATCGTTTCGAGAAATAAAATTGGGTAATGAATAGTGTTTTTTGTGTCAGACATTTATTTATAAATGGGCATACCATGTTACAGTTTAGGAAGAATCGTACTAACACAAGTCTCTAAACATCAGATACATAAGTCAGATGTGCCCGACAGAATGTTAAACGTATCGATAAATATCTTCTGGTCTTACACAGAACTTAATATTGGCCAAGTGTCACGAAACAACAGTTACACATAAAGGTTTGTTATCAACCAATTTGAATTGTATATTATCGATATTATAACGTTCGAAATATTGAATTGAATATTGTAAAGGATGGAGCAAGTATCACGCTACCATTTTGTTTGGCGCCATTTTTTTCGTGATATTTGTAGCAGTTTTGAGTTCGGATGTTGTGTAACTCAGACGTACAAGTTTTATTATGGATAAATAACGCCAAATTACCGATGTGAAATGAATACAAATATATAAAAAAATATGAATTTAGGCGAAAATATCCTAACAATTTGGCATCTCATAAAACGACAATTTGTCGTTTATTCAAGTAAGAAGAGAGAGATCCAAGAACAATCCGAAACGCTGAAAACATTGCATATGTGAAGGAGTCTCCAGAAACGTCTATACAACAATATTGTGTACAATTGGGGTTTAAAAAAAAATGTTTTGTCATAAATGGAAAGATCATATATAAGTTTTATAACTATTTTTTTTCGTTATAATTCAAAAGTTGATCAATCAACAATATTAAGTTATCAAATAAAAAAATCAATATTTAAACCTAGTACCAATAACACCCCGACAGTTTCCGAAAAAACCCGAGCGCGTGTAACGTAACGTCATAATGTTTATTTCTCCTCTGCGTTACAGACAGCTGATACGAGTGTTTTAGTTTTTAATCCATTTATTCTTGTTAGTATCATCAGTGTATTGATAAATGTATTCAAAATGTCAAATCTAAAAAGTTATCGTGCCTGTTTCGTACCATTTTGTGCGAATACCACAAAAAGAACTCCCAAAAAAATGTTTTTAAATGTGCCACAAGATATTAAACGTCGAAATCAATGGTTCCAAGCAGTAGGACGTATTAATCCTGAAACAAGAACAAATTTTTTCTGTTGTGAAGATCATTTTGATGTAAGTATTTTAATATAATAATGTATTTAATAATCATTCATATCAGCATATAAATATAGTACATAGAGTTAGATCTCAGAAATTTTTAAGGGGAATAACCCCAAACGAGAACCAACAAACATCGTGATTATTCAAAAGTTTTAGTAAATAATTTAAAATGATTTAATAATAAATTTTGTATACTGTTATCGAATTATTTTTCTTTTACTTAGTGTTTCAAAAATTTTATATCTTGCTAGGTTATACGTTGGACCAAATGGACAGCATAAATTGATATTTTGCAAAATATGTCATGTTGATTGTTCCGTTATCATTATGATATTCAAATCATTCTGATAATTAATTTTTTTTCAGCTTAAAACAGATATGGAGAATTATATTTATTATTCTTTAATGGGAGGCAGAGCAAAAATTAAACTTGATGTAGTGCCACACAAGTTTACCTGTCAACTTAACCGTGAAAGACAAGACAGTACAACTCCTAGACTAGTTGCAGAAAAAAGACGAAGACAACAAATTATTCAAGAGGTTTTGACTGAATCGTCAGAAAATATGAAAATTGACAATCCTCAAGAAATTATTATTTTGACTGTAACAGTAGATAATAATGTTGAAGTAGATTCCACTCCTTTAAATCTAATATCAGGTGAAAAAGCCAACGTTGAAACACAGACTAACATTAAAAATTTGCACTGTTTGCTGTGCAAACAAATAGTCGTCCCAAATATTGGAGTGTATCAGCCCATTGCAAATTTCCTTCACTTGGAATTGACAAAATATGCTTACCTATTAAAACTAGCAGCATGAGTATTGCAATATCTCCAATAAAATCATTGTGTCAAAAATCTATTTCGAATTTACTCCAAGAAGATCACAAAAGTATTTCATCATATAGTTATACTAATTTTAATAGCTCACATGATCGATTGAAGGCATATACTGGAGTTCCTGATGAATGGAATGTGTTATTAGAATGTATTAGCGTCATATCAGATATAATAAAACAGTTCCTTTATTAGCACATTTATTAAAAACTATTATTTATATACTTGACCATAGTAAAAAAAAATACCACCTATACTATTTAGAAGTTCATATAGCCATTTTAATATGATTATTGAAGCATTTGAAATACAAATTGAATCATTATCTTGGTCAGAATATAAAAAATGTAATACTTTAAAATATTTAATATCTTGTACATCAGATGGTTTTAAAAATTTTATATTCAAAGGATTTGGAGGTCGAACTTCCGATGAATTATTATTTGAATAAAGTGATTTATTAGAGCTGTTACCTGAAAATTGTACTGTCATGGTAGATCAAGGATTTAAAAATGTTTCGCTTCTTGAGGATAACAATATAGAATTAATTCCGCCTTCGTTTAGTTCTGGCATAAAGTTATCACAATCTAAGGTTTTAGAAGTCTGCTCTACGTATTCATATAGAACGCGTCATTGGAAGAATAAGATAGTTTGATTTTCTCAAACTTCGCGCACTTATTAATCATAATAGGTTGCCTTATACAGACTATATTGTTATCATTGCTGCACCATTAGTGAATTGACAAACACCTATAATCTCACTATAAACATATGAATATTCTTAAAAAAAATTAATAACCAATTACGTTTAAAAATCAAATTTATTTAATGTTCTTTTTATGTGTTAACATCAATTTATAATGATAAAAATATAAGTTTATGTCTCAAATTTGTACAGGTGATAATAGTTTCGGAAATATATTTTGTGATGATCGGATCGGCCGATGAATGTGGCAACACAAAATATACCTTCTTTTTTACCAGTCTTTAACATTTGTAATTGCATTTGCTCAATACACTTTGAACTAATTTTATTTTTTGGTAAAAATGACTAATGTTTTTTGACTCGAGAGGCATTTGATTTCAACTATAGAATTATTAATCAATCCATCAGATGATGCTGCGAAAATTGGATGAGTTGGTAAAAGATTCATTCATGGACGCGTAATTTGTATTTTGATTTTTTTGTAACAATTCCAGTACATCTTTTTCCAATTATTTTCTCCATAACATACCACTTGTCTCATGTGCTTTACTCGCACCAATAACTTGTTGAACAAATGAGCCATTATCTGTTTTACAATGAGCAGCTTCATAAAATGTTGCTGCAGTAATAAGTTCATAACGTAATTCATGCCATATGAACATTCACTTTGTTGTCTTGTTAATTGTTTAGCTTCGTCACATAATTCTACGTTTATTTCGGTTTGATCAAGCTCCAAAAATTCATCTACTAAAAGGTACTTTACAACACACATACTACACTTTACTTCCGCCGTTTTTTTTTCAAAATTCAAGGTTTTATTGTAAAAAACTGGTTATACATTTATGTTTCAAAGTATTGTCCATCGTTGGCAATTACTTTTTCCCATCTTTCAGGAAGCATTCGAATCCCGCGTTAAAAAAACTGCTCATCTTTTGAAGCGATCCACGAATCGATCCAATTTTTGACCTCTTCATAAAACCGGAAGTGCTGATCAGCCAGGCCGTGTGCCATCGATCGAAACAGGTGATAGTCAGAGGGAGCAACATCTGCAGAATACGGCAGGCGGGGACTTCCCTTTTCAACGTTTCCAAGTATGTTTTGACCACTTTCGCAACACGGGGCCGAGCATTGTCATGCTGCAAAATCATTTTATCGTGTCTTTCGCTGTATTGCGACCGTTTATCTTTCAATGCTCGGCTCAAACGCATTAATTGCGTTCGATAACGATCCCCTGTGATTGTTTCAACTTGTTAACAACTTGTAAAACACTACACCGAGCTGATACCACCAAATACAGAGCATGATTTTGGAGCCGTCAATATTCGTTTTGCATATTCGAAGCATGGCAGGAATAGAATATCCCCATGATTGTCGATGCTTGGGGTTATCGCAATAAATCAATTTTTCGTTCGCAGTCAATGCGATGCGGAAATCCCTTCCGTTTTTGCCTTTTAAGCAAACAACGGCTTTCAACATCTCCCGGTTTGCCTCGGTCAGGCCTTTGAGGCGTTTTGAAATTGCTTATTTAGTCACTCTCGATGATATTGACAACTCTTCTTGACTTTGACACGAGTCTTCATTAAGCAATGCCTCCAATTCTTCATCTTCAGAAACTTTCGCTCTTCCACCACTATGCCGGTCTTCGACGTGAAAATCACCGCTCTTGAAGCGTTGAAACCACTCACGACACGTTCTTTCATAGCGGGCTCACCATAAGTGTCTGAGAGCATTCGGTGAGCCTCAGCCGCAGTTTTCTTCATATTAAAGAAATAAATTAACACCTCCCGCAAATGACGAGAATTTGGCTCATAAATTGACATTTTTAAACGCGAATAACTTTATGATGTAAACACAAATCGACTACTGGTGCTATGGGGTTATGTTTACAGATGCCCAAAGGTATTGCCTGCTGTCTATGATGTATGTATATCGGCGACTATATCTGGCTAACGCCATCTATAGGAAAACGGCGGGAACGAAGTTGTATACCTTTTAGTATACCAGATTTTATATGAAATTTAGAAATAAGCCGATGTAATAAAAATCATGTTTTCTTTCTCTTTAAATCAAAATTCAGTTGTCCAATTTGGTAATTAATTTGTTGACTTTCAGCAAATTGAATCACTTCTTGTAAAAATTTGCTACTATTAGGCAAAGTTTCAACTGAAGACAAAGTCGTCTTTTTTGCAAGTTTTTCAGCTTCAATATATTTTATAACAGTACCAACTCCCGATAAGTAGCATGCATATTCAGTGGGTGTTGGATCTTCACTTCTTAGATGTGTCCACATGAGTAGTACTAATGCATGTTTACAACCACCTGTCATCAAATATATTAAAAAGATTTCTGTTTATAACATCGATTTTTTGTAGGTTGAGTATTTATTACCTGCCGAAGCTGCACAATAGTGACCTTGTATAACCTTTAGTCCCAACTTTATGTTGCTGTGCCGTGCAAATACCATTTTTGCGTTTAAGTTGAACATTATTTTGACAGCGAACCCTGTCTTCCATGCTCGGTCTGTGACCGGGTCGCGCTCACGAAACAACACCAAATATGTAAACACGCGTGAACATGTCATGTCCCCTTCAATCGCCCGCAGGCCGAGCACCGTGCCACATGTGTATCGCTAGAGGAGGTTGCGCAATTACACAAAGAACAATTGAATTCGTATCCGGTAGTGACGTCACAAGTTATTAGTCATTGCAACAGTCAATTGCAAACAGTCAGAATTGCAAACGCGGCTAACTTTGTTAATTGTCGTGCTACAGTTATAAATGAGGTGTCGTTGTAAAGTGCATTAAATAGTTGATCTATTGATATAACAAATTTAAAAACCACCTCGTGAACTTTGGAAACTATGAGCCGTTGAAATTTTGAAAATAGCCATGGCGCGCCCAAAATCGAAGAATACTAAGAGGTATGCATCAAAAATCGAAGCAAATAAAAAGAAAAACAGAACACAGGTTAAGAGGTATCGATTAAGTAAAAAATCATTGCAATCGGCCTACGAGAACCTAGCCAACCAGGCCTCCAAAGTTGCTTTCTACAACGAAAATTTAGAACCGCAACCCAGTACAAGTGGGGTGACGTCATCCTCGTCTCGAATAACAATTATTAGTACTAAACGAGACAAGAAGAATCGATTGTGCCAAAATTCATCGCAATCAGGTCACGCGAACTCTGCCAAAAAGGCTCCGAAAGTTGCGGCCCACGTGGAAAATTTACAGTCACACCCTAGTACAAGTGGAATGACGTCATCCGATCGAACCATAACTCGACCCAAAAAACTAACTAACGCCGAGAAGTGCAAATTATACAGAGAAAGAAAGAAATTAGAGAAATTGGCTCAATAAGAAGCGGATAATGAGGCAAAGTTGTCACATCAAGAAGCAAATATCGAGGCTCAGAGAGATATTCGAGGTGAGACGCCGACAGCGGCAGAACGTAACATGGGATCGTCTATGTCTTTAGAAGTTCAGCCAGACATAGCAAATTACAATTGGAGGTACAACAAAGCGTCAGACAAGAATTTACTCGTCGCTTTCTCAACAATAAATTTGAACACGCGTGTGATATATGTGATCGTCTGTAGTTCAAAGACACGTAAAGAATTGCATCGCTAAGCAAGAAAACGTCCTGAGAACAATGAAAAGTACAGACTTTACCACTGTGTGTGACTATATATCATGTTCAACTTGCTTCTCGACAATGAAGAATAATAAAATACCACAGCTGAGTACCTACAACGGCTTCGTCTATCCACCCAAACCCACCAGCCTCCCACCACTCACATCGCGGAGTGAATCATCATAGGAGTGAATTATCTCTCCTCGTCTACCATTCACAGACATTAGACGTTTACGCCATGGAATTGGCCAATATAAGATATGCCGCCAGATAATCAATTTACCCGTAGACGTGGACAAGATGGTACGATCATTGCCGCGCCCACTGAACAAAGATATGGCGATTAACGTGAACATAAAGAAAATAATCGTATACAAGTCGGTATACTTAGCAGGTACGGTGCTGAAGGGTGTAGTCAAGAAATGGCTTGAATACTTAGTCAAACAGCCACTCTACAAACATTATGGCATCAAAATAGACTTTAGCTCATGGGGTAATAATAATGTGCAGCCGTCGACAGAGTCCGAGGTACAGTTGGTCATAGATCCCATCGAAGAGACTCCGATTCTCGACTCGGACCACCTTGTAACCCGCCAGCAAACATTGATGTGGGATGAGGTGAAAATGGTAGAGCCTTTTATGAGTAAGATAATCGTCCGTTTTCAAGATAATCGTCCGACTTACGATGGATCAACTTGGAATCAGTCTAATGTTTTGAATATGGCGCCAGGTCAGAACGTAACACCGCTGAACATTATATACGACTTACACGGAGAGGAACTGTCGTTTCCCGCGATTTACTATAGCGGCCTCTCTTCTGTTGGCTCTCTTCATATTGGCCACCAGCGAGATTAGACTCAGAGATCGCCGTGAAGTAACGCCGCGCCATGTACTATATATAGCCATGAAATTGACGCGTTTAAGGGCAATAGAAGGTGTGCGTAAGCTATTCAAAAAAAGTAGAAGGGTTCCCTGTGTAAAAGTGAGGCACGAACCGATCGTGTTTCCGTCAGTTTTTTTATTCAAAAACCCAACTGGGAATTTCTCCATACAGTCTACAGCCAATTTTGAGAAGTGACTTGCACCTGTGTTACTATAAGATTAAAATTGTTCAAAACCTGTTGCCTGCAGATAATACTAAGCGATTAGAATACTGTAATGCCGTTCAATCCATCAAATTAACAATTTTCATACAAAATTCATTGAGCCGTTGACAAAAGTTATGGAAAATGTATTACAAAAAGTTGCATTGCTGCTAATGGCTCACATTTCATTAAGATAATTTTCACAAATTAATTAACAAAATTTTAAGACGAAATTAACGTTATAGAAAAAAATGATATTGTAGCGTGATACTTGCACCACCCGTTATTTGATTAGTTTATTTTGTTTAAATAAAATAGCTCTTTTGGTCCAATATATTATAATGCCTAAATATTTTATTTTAGATGAAATATATTATGTAACTCGAGAAAACAATCCACAAGGATCTTGGGTAAAAGCTCGTCTACAGCAGATTATTCAACCTAACACTATATTCCGTGGCCAAACTTATTCCGAAATTCATTACAGGCTTATTGAACTGAAACAACAAAAAGAAAGAGTCTTAAGCGGCAAACATATCGGTAAGGAAACTTATTAACATATATTTTTATTAAGTTAATTAATATAATTTCAGCTTATATATACCCGTGTAAGTCGCGTCTCAGTGTTGGAACTAGAGTTATATCAATATTTAAATCTGAAATTACTAATTCTCCAAATGTCAAACGACCGAGAACTGATCCTTATTATGCCGGAGTTGTTGGAGAACACCCAGTAGAATCAAATAAATATAGGTAATGTGCATTAGATGGAATAAAGACAATTTAAATCAAGGAAATATTTTTTACAGATATTTAATTTTCTTTGATATTGGTTATGCTCAGTATGTCCCACATTTTGGTATACATTTAGTGTTAGATTCCAGCAAAAATGTGTGGGAGGATATGCCTGAAGATTCAAGACCATTCATAAAGAAATATCTTGAAAGTCAAGACAGACCCATGGTGAAAATGACCCCTAATCAAACTGTTAGAGTTGAATACAATGGTAAGTTAGCTGTATATATATATATATATATATATATATATATATATATATATATATATATATATATATATATATATATATATATATATATATATATATATATATATATATATATATATATATATATATCATCAACATCATCGACAGTTGCTTAGAAGTAATCAAAGTTGTAACTGAATTATCTCGTCTCATAATCTATACTCTTCTTGTACTTGCAGGTGTCAAGATTGGCTATATTCAATTTCCGTACGGATTTTTTTTTCACCTTTTCAGATTTTACCCGCGCCCAACGTCGCTTAACTTCAGTTATCAAGTACGGAATTTCTTAATTCACTCGATGTTCCCGGATTACCGCCACACATTCTTAATTTGAAAATTGGAGTGCCCATTAAATTACTCCGAAACATCAATCAGCGAAAGTTACGCAATGGTACACGTTTAATAGCTAAATTGATGAACAATCTAATTGAAGCATTGGACCTCATAAAGGTGAAGACGTACTACTTCCACGAATACCACTCATTCCGACCGACATGGCGTTCAAGTTCAAACGACTTTAATTTCCAATATGCCTTGCGTTCGCTATGACTATCAATAAAGCGTAAGGCAATCTTTGCAAGTGTCTGATTTGAATTTAGAAAATGAATGCTTCTCTCGTGGGCAATTATACGTCGCTCCAGAGTCGGTAAACCGTCTGATCTTTATGTTTATACAGAAAACGGAAAAAAAACACAAATGTAGTCCATTACTAGCTTTACAACAAAAAACGAATTTCTGTAAAAAGCATCAGATAGGATAAATCTACTACTCTGATCAAAAAGTAAGATGATTTTTGTTTTAAAAGTTACAATCTTTATGTATCGATATAATTATTTGCTTTTTTAAAGTTGATATGAGACAGAAGTTTCATATCATTTTGCTTGTAAATTTAGAAATTATAGTGACTTTTGTAATTGTTAAAAAAATGTTGCCGACGATTTTTTAAAATTAGCACATAACACGGGTCAACAAATTTAAACTTTTTTGAGGTAACACTGATGGAAATAGGTGTATATGAAGTATTTTGTAGTCCTAAATCCGAAAATGATAAACTCATTACTGTAACACGTACAATTTTTTGTTGCAGAGGGTCGGTGGTGCGGAAAAAAGGAGATGACATATATTTTAAGATCTAATATTTATTTAATATAAACATGTAAAACGTGTTAAATATATGCAAAGACATTACTGAGGATTATGTGAATAAAAATATATTACATTAGATGTCGTACAGCGACAAAAACTTTCACTTTTTCCTCGTGTTCTGTAGCATCATCTATTTTTAAAAACCAGCAGTAGTTGTCCAACATAGCGCTAGTTCCAGCGCCCCTAGTATCTTGCTTCTATCGTCCGGTGAAACCTCTCTCCTTGTTCATCGCTTACTGCACCCACATTTTCCGGAAAAAGATTCAAAATGGCAGTGTAAAAAATGCATTTTTAAAGACATGCGACACCCTAGTATTTTATAGGCTTTCAAGAGTTCATCTATGAGGTTTTTATAGTGTTCATCTTTCTTGTTGTCCAAAAATCCTTTCACTACACTTCCAAGCTGCCAATTCCATTAAATTTAATTTTTCTTGAAAGCGGAAATCATCTAGAAGCTTCTTTATTTTAGGTCCAATAAATATGCCTTTTTTTAGTTTTGCATCGCTTAATTGAGGAAAATGAGGAAATATTTATTTTAGGCACTTAAAACCATTACCTTCTTTATCCATGGCTTTGACGAAGTTTTTCATTAGTCCAAGCTTAATATGGAGATTCGGAAGCACCTTTTTTTGGTTAGCAAGGGCATATTTTATGTTTGAAATATGCAGGTTCAAAAGAAGTTCTATGAGTCCAATCTTGCCCTATTGTCCCATTGACACAAAAAACAGGAATACTTTATACCAAAGTACTCCTTACCTTTTTTCTCTCTATTTATTTGGCAATCAGAATTACATATATTCTATAAGCCAAAGTGCTGACTGAGGATTTTTAATTTTTCCCTTAAATTGACGTGAAGAGGCGAGTCTAACCTGTCCGTTTGACCAGAGTGTTTTAGAACATTCACAAACATTGAAACAAACTCACTAACATCCATGCCCGCACCAGGATTTGAACCCAGGACCCTTCGGTTTCCAAGCGGGCAACTAACCCACTAGACCACCATGGTCAGCTCCTTACCTTTGTACTCCAAAGTCATGTACAAATATTCTTGATCATCCATCCCATGATATAAAGAAGAAGCACGTAATTGAAAATGGAACGTACTAGGCTATTTCTGTGAAAAGGTTTTTAATAACTACCTAAATGAAACGCAAAAAGAACATTCTCAGGGTTGCAAAAATCATGTGGATCTGTGTAATGTGCATTAAATGTGGTCTTAAAAAAACGAATGTTAAAGAAAAGCTATTAAAAAAGTATTTACAAGTCGTCCAAGGACTTGGTAGAGGAATGGTAGAGGAACAGTTGAAGATTAATTCGGTGTGGGAAGACCTTTTACGTTGTTTTCCTGTTTTGTACCGGAAATACTGAAGTTTTTGGAACACGTCGTGTTGAAATTGCTGAAGAGTTGCATTCTTTGGATGATGACATGGTGAATGAATCATGATCTATGATTATGGCTCAAAAACAGCTCAAACTCTTCTGTTTTCTTCGATTACCGTGATATTGTCTACAAAGAGTTACATCCAACTGGTCAAAAACTGGAATATTATTCTCACGCAAATTATATTCTTCATTAACTGTTGTCCTGTCTAAACTTCTAGGTTTGTTGCAAAATAATTAATGTTTTTTGCATCACGATAACGCTCTATTGCACACCGCAATAATTATTCATCAATGTTTCGATAATTCAAACAAACACCGTTTCACAAGCATCATATTCACCAGACATGGCACCGTGTTACTTTTCTTGTTTCCTCGATTGAAGAGATCACTTCGTGGATGCCGTTTTAAGTCCATAAAAGTCAATAGAGTTCGCTGGCCACTTTGAAAAGTCAAGTATAAAAACTGAAAGATTGAAAAAAAAGCGTTGGGAAAAACATATTGCAGTAAGACGAGATTATTTTGAAGGGGACAAAAATAAATTTGGATGAATAAATAAATATTACGTATTTTATTTAAAAAGTCATCTTACTTTTTGATCATAGTGGTTTATGTGCAAACGCCTCAAAATGTTTACGAAAATGGAGTGTAGAGACGCAATCTCTACAACCACGAAATATGCGACCTCTATTCCTTCTATGGAGGAGGAAACGATGTGTCTAGCATTTAACTCAGACGGTTCGGGGGCGGGGCATGTCATCAGAATGGATGCTGATAAAATGTCTAGCAGAATACTGTCTACGAAGCTAGATGGCAGAAGAAAACCGGGAAGACCTACGCTCAGATTGGAGGACAGTGTCAAGTGTATGCTCCAGGTCCAGATGGAAGAAGAAAATTGCAGCAGCCCCGCCCCACAGAGGGTTGTTGACCTAAAGCAACAAACTAATTTGCAGTAATCTTAACTGAAACTTGGATATAAGCAGATGGAAAGATATTTGGCAGTAGATCTATCATAAATATCGCAATTTTAATGAAACTAGCAGTTTTTAAATATAAACTGTAAAATTAGGACCATTTTTTAACAGAATTTCAAACTTACCTTTAAGTTTACTTTTGTAGATACAATCTGTTATTAAATGTTTTATCTTTGAATTCTTCATTTACAAATATATAATCATATTGTCTCAAACATCTCTCAAACATGTCTCAAACATCATATATTGTATCTAATTTCTTGTGAGTTCATTCAAAATAACGATTAGTTATGCAAAAGTTGTTAAATGTTAGACACACTTGAACACTTATTTTTTAAGACTTTTCAAAATAACATATGAATATAAAAACTGCAGTAAAATGCATTTTTACTCATTTAAGTTAAAATGAAGAGATTTTCTAAAATGTTTCTCAAGAAAAACAAAATTTAAGGTGCTTCAAAATGTTAGTTATACCCTTTATAAGAAAGAGGAAAGTTAACAAGAGAAAAACAAATAAATAACCTTTAACCTTTTAAATCAAAAATTCCTTTTGGTAATGAATCTTAGAATTATTTTATTGCTTATTGTGGAATTTCTTCCCATGAAGCCTGAATAACACTTTTCAAATCTTTCATATTTGTAAATTTTCTTGATATACTATAAACTTGCCTTGAAAGCATCCCTCAGACCTTTTCAATGATGAATCAAATCCAGAGAGACAGCAGGTCAATCCAATAAGCCAATTTGCAAATTTACTCGAACAACCGCTTGTAATTTTTACCGAATGAATAGAGATGTTCTTGTTGAAACATTGGCGAGGCTTCACTCAACATTAAAAGATAATTTTTGTTCTAATAAATGTTTTATTTTTAAGAGTGAACTCGATTGAGATAGAATCACAAGGTTAGCTTTTTTGTAGCCAATACTAAAGTGCAAACCATGACATTTCATCGTTCTATTTGCCGTCTCGATAAAATGTTTTCTTCCTGAGATCGTGAAAATAAAAGGAAAATCAATCAATCCCATCCAAATTGTGACGAGACCGACGTACCAAACTTCCAAAATTTTCCTAGTTGATGTGATTATTCAATTATTTCCGTCGCTTTTGAAATAAGTCACAGTTCCGCGTACAAAATGTGCGTTCTGTACACTTTGAACATACTTTTGCTTTAGATTAGTGTCAACACGGCACTGAGTTTGCTTTCCGTTCATGTCTCACTTCTCAGCATCGCATGTTGTTGAACTCAATATCATTGAGGAAATATTCTAGAGCTTCAAACTTCACCGTAACAGGTTAACTGCAGTATGGCTGATTCTCGAGGATGGTCTCTCATTCACTGAACTTTGAATTGAATGGTGGTATTTAAATCTTATAGTAAGATTTAACAGAATGGTGCTAAAATTATAAACTTATTGTGGTTTAGCAGTAAATAATATGTAATATGCAAAAGTAGTTCACGATATACGAGGGTTGATCAATAAGTAAACGTGTTTGAAATAAAGACGCAATTTTTTTCACAAATGTATTTTTAATTTTCAACGTAGTCTCCTTTTAGGTCTATGCACTTTTCCAAGCGTTTCTCCAACTTTTTTAAGCCGTCTAAAAAAAAACGATTTTTCACTCCAAAATACGTTTCTGTCTCGGCGATAACCTCTTCGCTGATTTTTTTCCTGCGAGCCATGTTTTCAAATTAGGGAACAGAAAAAAGTCGCTGGGTGCCAGGTCGGACGAGTAAGGAAGGTGCTGAAGCAATTCGTAGCGCAGTTCGTGCAATTTGGCCGCGACAATTAAAAATGAATGTACCGGTGCGTTATCGTGATGGATGAGCACTTTTTTCTTAGCCAAATGGAGCCGTGTCTCCTTCAATTTCTTATCGAATCTGTCCAACAACTCATTGTAGTACTGTCCTAAAGCATCAATGAGGATTATTACTTTGGAATCCCAAAAAATCGTCGCCATAACCTTTCCGGCTGATGGAACCGTTTTTGCCTTCTTCGGAGCAGATTCACCCGGAAAAATCCATTGTTTTAACTGTCTCTTGGACTCGGGCATGTAATAATGTATCCAAGTTTTATCAACGGTGACGACTCCACATAAAAAGTCCTGCGGATTGCGAACTTAAAGCGGTCCAAACACTGCTTTGACATTGTTAGTCATACCCGCTTGTTGTCCACCGTGAGCAATCGCGGCACCCATCGGGCCGACACTTACCTACCTTATCATTTAAATTCTTGATTGCCGTTCCGTACGAGACACCTCCTGCCTCAACTACTTCGCACACTTTCGTTCGGTGATCAGCGAAAATCATGTCATGGACCTTTTCGACGATCTCCTCGGTAACCACGGCTGACACGCGTCCTGGCCGTTCTTCATCGAAAACAGTTGTACGACCACGCTTAAACCCGTTAAACCAATATCTCACAGTTGTCATAGATGGTGAAGGGTCCCCATAGACAGCATCCAACTTCACTTTTATTTCTTCGCATGTTTTTCCATCCAAAAATAAAAAACGAATTATGGATCGATATTACTATTTTTCCATTTTATCGAGAAATACGAATGATACAACTGGCTGTGAAAAAAAAAACTAACCTATGAATTTATTTAAAATTTAGCATGAGGTCGTTTAACAGTCTGCAGTACACGATGCTAATGTCAATTTCACTCGTCAACGCCATCTGTTATCAAACACGGGTACTTATTGATCAACCCTCGTATAACAAAATAGAATTAAACCAAATTATTTGAAAATATCCTACAAGGTACGAACTTATGGAAATATTTATTGATCTGAAGGCTTGAATAATTCTGAAAATGGTAGATTTTCATAACTTCACTCAAAAATGTAAACTTCACATCAAAACAGTTGTAATGATTACAGGAAAGTGGTGGCTATGCTCCATAAAAGCGATTGATTGCTCTTTAGTACAAGTGTGTTTTGATGCCCTTAAAAGATGGGAATGGATATATAGAGGTTCTACAAGATTAAGTCCAATGTTCAGAGAGGAACAGGCTGCTACCAATAGACACACAGGACTAAGAACTCCTAGAAAATTGGCTATTGTAAGTTCCCAATCCTGTATGTTAGTTTATATAGTATAAGAGTTTTCACAAATGATTATTTTGAATTCAATTTTGAAGAATTTGGATATTAAAGTTGATTCTTTTTTCAATAAATAGAATGAATCAGCTACAGTTGTGCAGTATACAAGAAACAAAGATTTTGTTCAACAATCACCAGTTAAAGAAGAAGAACCAAAAAGTGTAACGCGAGCTGTGGCCAGGAAAAGTACCACTAAACCAAATACTTCTAATCAACCTGCTCCAAATATTGTTCCATTTTTACCTCCTGTTAATAACACACCAGCCAATGTGACAGGACCCACTAGTAAAATTATGGTAAAATCATATAGGGCTTTATGATAAAATTAATAACTGACTAAAATATTTCTTCTAGTATTTTACCCCAAGAGATCAGCAAGTAATCAAAAGGGAATATAAACATCATGCATGCAGTGCATCTTGTAAATCTTTTCTCACTCACAATTTCACTAAACTCAAAGGCCACAATCCATTGTCTAAGCCTCTACTCTGTGGTTGGGCTAGGATGACTCTTAAAGATAGGGGCAGGAAGCTAATCATATATAAGGCCCCTTGTGGGAGAATGATCAGGGATCTCAGTGAGGTATTTTATTTATTATTGATGCAGTGATACTACAAATAGTTCTCAACCTAGTACAAGATTTATGAGTTGAATAGAATTGTGTTACCTTTGTTCTTAAAATGATTTTACTTATATATTACAGGTCCATTATTATTTAAGAATTACTGAAAGTGAAATGACTGTAGACTTATTTGATTTTAATCATATGGTTCGATGCTTAGCTGAGTTTAGCGTGGAATGTGCTCCAGATCCCAAAGATTTATCCAAAGGTTAGTAGATATTGTTTACCATCTATATTTTGATCATTTACCATATATATGATCATTTTATGATATTTAATGTACTACACTAACATTTATCTAATAAAAATATTATATATTAGGTCTAAGCTTGTATTAAGATTAAGCTGTAGGAAAATTATTTACTATTAGAACAATTTATGACAGGCATTCTCTAACATAAAAAGTAGACAACATTTCAAATAATTTTATTTTTCAACATAATGTCCTATCAGCTCAAAACATTTGGGACATCGATAAAGAAGAGTTTCGATGCTCATGGAAAATAATTAATTTTCTTTCCTGGTCAGTAACATATTCACACTAGCGAATACAACTTCGTCGTCAAGAAAAAATTAGTTCTTGGTAAATGTTTCTTTAGCTTACTGAACAAAGAATATTTTCTTCTTCCTGTGGTACTGCAGTCGATCTCCAACAACCTCTTGCTGGTTTTTGATTTGCAGTAGTTCTTCAGCATCTTTTTTACATTGCCCTGCCACCGTGTCTTTGGTCTACCATTCATGATTCTCCGTGGTATTCAGCTTTCTGTCAGTTCGCTATATGTCCTGCCTATCTGAGTCACTGAACCCCGACATAGTTTACAATATCCAGATCTTTGTATAATTGCTTGAGTTTAAACTTATACCTGCTCCTCCAACTTCAGTTATCATCTACAGCACCAAAGATTCTTCTGAGTACTCTTTCAAATATTGCAAGCCCCTGCCCTGTTTTCTTTGTGAGGGTCCACGTCTCGCAGCCCTAAACGACTACTGGCCGAATGAGTGTTTTATAGATCTTTACATTCATGCTCCTTTGCGACCAAAGAATATTACTGAGGCCAAATCTGAAGAACAGGGATATTCAAAAAGTTTGCATTTGTTAAAAAAAAAACAAAATTGTAGTTGGTTGCCATTCAGATGTAACCCTTGTGAGCTGAAGTGTTATTCTTATGAACAAAATCACCTCTGCCTAATTTTTTCCATACTTTTTCTTTTACTACTTCAGAAATTTTCGATATAAGATGAGCATAATATTGACTTGTGATGGTGTGATAATCGACAAAAAGATGTCTACCTCATGTTATATTCATCATAAACTTTTAGAAACAACCATAAGAGTAACTTTTGATGCTTTTGATAATTTTTGGAGGGTTTTATCGGAATGGTCATTCGTAATGTTTCCACTTTGTTATTAAACTTTTTCAGCTGTTTTCTTTACAGTTTTCTTTAAATTAGTATTATTAAGTTAATATCAAAAAATAACTTCGCGAATTATATGTGAAGACCGACAACTTTGGTTTTAAAAAACTATTTTACATTTAGGGCACTTAACTAATGAAACAATATTACGAACAGCAATACGGCTTTGACACTATAATATTGATTGACATTAACATTACAATTCTTTACTCATATACTATAATAATGCCTTAGTCAGCGTTAGGCAAGCGATAACCGTCGGTTTGGGGTTATTACTCCTCCACCCTTAGCTTTTTCGACGTCCTCGTCGACAAGTTTTTGTAGGAGCTTCATTGGAACTGCTTTATCTCTTTTCTGTGTTTGCCATAGATATATCACTAAAGCTATAACAAAGAGGAACATAATACATATGATTATAAATATATAATGACCCTGTTGTTGAGGAATAATATCTTGCATATTTAGTGGCTCCATTAAATCTTCTTTGATTTTCAAGGGATTCTCAAAGTGTTTGATTTGTAAATCTAATGTTAAATTAGAGTCCTAGATTTTGTCACTTCTCGGAATTTGTAGGAATATATTGTTAATTTCTAACGAATATTTATGTTGGTCTATATTTATGTATGTATCGCATTGGCTCTGTATAAAGTGACAATTAGTTTTTTGAAACTGGAAACAATTTTCATATTTTGTTTCTATAGTTTTCATACATAGCAACAGTGATCTATGATAAGTTAGTGCATGTGCTTTATAGTTATTTTGAATAACAGCATATAGACAGTCTTTTGGAAAAGAGCATCTGTTGGCAATAGGGCTAGAACAGATCCAATTTGTGTTAACATCTTCGCATTGTTCATACCATAAATTGTTACAATAATATTTACTAGGTGTTATTATTATTTTACAATCATTCCTAGGTATAGGGTACACAAATGTTAAATTATATAAATTTCTTTGAAAGATTGGTTTCCTAATAACTAGAATTACCATTTCAGTTAATATCATAAAACTTGTTTTGCAAATTAGTGTATTTCTAGATATTTTCACATGTCTTTATTATTGTTTACATTTTATATTTCGAGGTCTAACATCTTTAAATTCGCAAAGGATATAATGCGTAATAGTTTTTCTAAAAAATTATTTAATCGACTAATTTGTAAAAACTGGTTTTGCATCGTAAGCATTAGATTCACCTCGTCATTAGACTTCAAAATTGCATAGCGAATAGTTTTGGTATTTTCGTCTACGAGTTTCATATTATTTTCCATTTTGCTGATAATGTTATAGGCGAATGAACTAAGGTCATTTATCTTATGCATGGTGTTTAACTGATTATGCTTTAAAATCTGGAGATTTTGCGTTATTGTCTCTAGGTCATTGTTATCTAAGTTTCCTGTAATGAATTTTATACCACCTCCAAGGAAGTTTATTAACGCACGTTTCCTGCGACTTGAATTGTTAGTTTCGTAATTAGTCAATTTTGCATATGTGTCGTATGTGTTATTGAATGCTTCAAAAATATATTGAAATTGGGTCGACGTTAAATTATTATTTTGCTTATTTACCATATGATTTATAATAAGAACATTGTTGAATAAACTAGTTAACGTAAATTTTAATTTTGTCATATTAAAAGGAATATGTGTTATATGATAATAACTTACAACTAAAGAAGGCGATATGTCTTATGAAATAGCTATTATTTGGTAGCTTGTACTCGCATCATGAACCGGAGCGTTGTTGTGTTGAAAAATTACATCATCGCCTTCTAAACTCATTATAAATGGCAAAAGGTAATCCTTCGGCACTTTGTGCTATTACATAGCATTGATGTTTCCAGAAACAAAAGCAATTTTTGATGATTTTCTCTTCTTTTCTTCACAAAAAAATTACCTGTCTCCACATTTCACTCTTTGGAATATATTCTTTAGGGAACTTTAACATCTATTCTAAATGCTTCTTGTTAAGCTATGGGTTCTCATTATTTTTTTATATTCTGGATACTTGGTTTCAGCAGTCAGTGCTAATTAAATTAGAATCACATCCTAGATTACATTTTCTGACAATTTGCACTGAATTTAGAAAATTATTCACCACACCTTGAGAGCATTGCAATTCTTGGGCAATTTATCTCTGTGTCTTTCTGATTCTTCTTAAATCCAGAACCCTTTGCTGCTCAATTTAAGTTAGCTGGTTTCTCCTGGACATCGGCACAATTAAAAAACACTGTCAAGTGTAAAGGAAGTGATTCATACTTGAAAAATAGTAATACATAATGATGTCGCAAAAAGCAAAATAATTGGTCTGAGTGAGATAATCCCTTTGAGTTTATATTCATTCACAACGTAAATACAGAATGTGCCCAGTTTCTTACTATTTACATTAGTCATCCTCATTATCATTTCATAAATTCTTTCTTATGAACATTGGACCTTGGTAATTAGAAGTCAAAATCATTTAAAAATTAGTTAATCAAATAACAATAATTAGGTTCTTCAGTCTATATTTGTTCACAGCACTGTATAATTAATATATGTATATAATCTGTAGAGTGTACAATATTTGTTGTTTAGTGGAAATGGGAGAATTGAGAATTGAAGAAATAACTACTTGATAATTTTGATTTTGGAACCTTTGGTCTTGAATAAAAACTTTATGAATTTTCCACTCACACCAGAACGCATTGACAAAACTCGTCAAAAGCTGTTGTAATCATTGTCTGATGATGCTAACTTGGTTAGCGAAAAGCGCCTTCAGTAATTTCAATACATTTTGGTGTCATTTGGAAAACTCATTTTAAAGTTTTTAGAAATAACGATGTTATTTTGAATGATGTGTAATTGATCAATAACAATTATAACCATGTAATAGTTTTAAAGATGATTTTGTGACCGACGGAAACTAACACCTAATATTTTCATTTTTAGGTCTTGAACAAGTTCCTATACCAGTTATAAACGGTCTGAATAATGATATGTTAGATTTTTGCAACTATTCTACAAAAAGGGTTCCTATGGAAGGGGTCCATATGAATTTAGACACGGAATTTTTATGTGGATGCGATTGTGATGATGATTGTGTGGTAAATCAAATTCGTTAATCCTTTTAGTTCTTTAGTTATTTCTTAAATGATTTTAAGGACAAACTGAAATGTTCATGTTGGAAATTAACCTTGGAAGGTATAAAATATTTAGGGAAAGATATTGATCCGATATCAGTTGGTTATATCTATAGAAGGTTACAAGATCAAGTTATTACTGGAATTTACGAGTGTAACTCAAAGTAAAGTATATTTACGTTTCATTAATTGTATATAAAAGGATTTTTCTTTCTAGATGTAAATGTACCTCAACTTGCTTAAACCGAGTAGCTCAAAATCCCATGTCATTGAAACTCCAAGTATTCAAAACGCCTAATAAAGGTTGGGGCATAAGATGTTTAAATGATATTCCACAGGGTACCTTTATTTGCATTTACGCTGGTACATTACACACTGAACAAATGGCAAACGAGGTAAATTGTTTGTTTATTGCTAGATCAAATTTTATTAGGTTCATGCAGAAGTTAATTTTTTTTGAGAAAAATTGAAGAAATATTTTATTTACTAAAGAGTAGATTTAATCAATATATCAGCTTGTTCAGAGGGATTTTTTAAGAGAAAGAGAACCGCAAATATATTATTACGCAACGTACAATTATTATTTACAACTTTTTGGCAATGTAGTGGTAGGTCCATAATACATTTTTGCCTAATATTAGCATCTTTTTTAGTAAAAAATGTCAACAGGTTGTTTTTCACCTATTTTTTCATTTTAAAAGATTTCTCATTTAAACAATTTTGGAGCGAGCGGAATGGATGGTATTCTGAGGATGGATGTCCGGTGAGTAAGGTAGATAGAGCAAAACATCGGAGGTTGAAGCTCAACAATTTTTGCCGGGTCCTGATTGAAAGATGTGGCCGTGCATATCATTATGAAACACGACCAAACCACTTTTGCACGGGGATTTATCGACAAAAATATCTCTGCAAATAAAGCATAATGTAGAGTAAATGCAAGATATCGACCGACAATTTGAATCACCTTGAAGGCAAATTAAAGCGAATCTGAACATAAATATTGTAAATACCACATGAATTAATAATATGTAAATAAACATTACTAATACAACAGAGTTTTGTACACAAGCATTAAAAGAGCAACTAATGGAAAATCCCAACAAACTCGGAATCTATTGACTAAATTTTAAATTTTTTAGGATGGTATGCAGTATGGGGATGAATACTTTGCTGAATTGGATTACATAGAAACCGTAGAGAAATATAAAGAAGATTACGAAGAGGAGGTAATAGAAGATGATGATTTCGAAAAGGAAAAAACTCCACCTCCAGTGGAAGTTAAAGAACAAAAAGGACAAAAAGCTGCTCAGGCCAAAAAAAGGTATTTAATGACCTACAAAATATATAAATCCTACTGAAGACTGTTTTAGAAACACCTACATGGAGGATAACGATTTTACTCCAAGTCATCCAGTACAGAGACCCTCTGGATCTGACGAGGGAATACGGTATTTCAGCATACGATTGACTTTAGTTTTTGGAGATACATTAATATTTCTTGCAGGTCTAGGCTAAGAAAAAGAAGGGATGATGACGATAAAAAGGAACCTGAAGTGAAAATAAAACAAGAACTGCCAGATCGGGATATTAAAACTATCGTGGAACATATCGCTGACAATATTGATACAGTTACTATCAGTGATGAAGAAGATGGTTATTAGTTCATTGATTGTGTGAATGATTTTTTTGAATATGTTTTTTGTAATTTCAGAGGGTCGAGAAGTACTCAGCTTCAATCCTAAAGCAAATACTGATATAGATGACCGAACATCCAAGTACCTATCAGTTAGGGAACTGTTTGGTTCAGATGAAAAGGATAATATTTATATTATGGATGCAAAGAACGCTGGAAATATTGGCAGGTTTTTAAATGTAGGTTTTGTCAGTACCTCTGAGTTATACCACAGACATACATTTCATTTACAACATTTTGGGATTATGAGTTATATTGCTTTTGAGAAACATTTTTAATGAGGAATATTTTACTGCCCTATTCTTTTAAACTTAAAGAGAGTTACCCCTATTACTTAACAACCAAATCAATTTAACTTTTCGACGCGCGTTTCACTAATGATGTTAGCATTTCAGGAGATGATTCAATCTATATTTAAATAAAACCCCTCTTTCATCATGTCATACCATATCTCATTTATTTTCTGTTGTGCCAAACTCAAAATACTTCATATCAAATCATCTCTTTATGTTACTAACATGGTTAACGAAACGCACGGCGAGAAGTTATAATAAGTTATCTGGTGTTTAGCGGTAAATCTCTTCAAGTTTAAAGCTTCTCACCGAAGGTCTCAGTACAAGAATTGACCATATTCTATTGGTAAAAGTATAATTTTAAATGAAATGTGTTTGCAAAGTAAATATTAACCGGTAAAGACTAGAACGTCAAGAGAAGTTCTCTTAAACTCGAATAGATTTATCACTAAACACCAAACAACTTTTTTAAACTTATCGACGCGCGTTTCGCTAACCATCAATCTATAACAGAGATTTGCCACTTTCTCATACCGTTAAAAAAGCATCGAAAAAATCGTTTATCGCGCTATGAAACGATACAACCAGATCATCTCTGTCAATGCCAGAGCATGAAGTAACCGACCTCGCGAAACCAGGACGCCAGTTGTCAAAGCGATCGTTGAAAGAATTCGGAGAAATCCGCGCCAAAAACAAATCGTGGTACGATATATGAAAATACTGCTACTGGGGCTATGTCGCGCATCATTATGATTGACAACAGTTCTACATAACATAAGAGTTATGAGAGCGAAGGCGCTACTTGAAGGCTTGCGAACAGAGGACGCGGAAAAATACTTTTGTCAAATAAAAAGATTTTCACTGTTAAAAAGGAATTCAACCAGCAAAATGATAAAATTTTACGCTCATAGCTCCCGGGAAACTGCTGAAAAAAATTGGGAACGTGGAAAAAGGTCATCATCAGGCTTCAGTGTTTTTTTAGTATTTAGTGTCGGACGATACAATCAACTGCATATCTGCGAGCAAAAGGTAAAAACACGTGGAACAAACAAACTACCAAAGGGATGTTAAGGAGAAGGTAGTAAAGCCACTTAGTAACATCTTGTTTGCAGAAAAATATTAGATCTAGCAAGATTCAGAGCCAGGTCACAAAGCAAGATTCACACAATGTTGGTTAGAAGCCAATTTGCTTAAATTAATTGCTGCTAAAGATTGGCCCTCAGGATGTCCGAATCTCAAGTTATATTACGCGAGTGAGCGGAGCGCGTGTGTACAGGTCAGTCATCGGAGAACAAGAGACTGGATTCCAGCGCGTAGTTGTGGAATCAGAGCATTTCCTGAGGGGGGGTCTCTCATGCAAACTGCTTGCAAATGACAATATTTTTCTTTAAAGTCGATACATAGTACTTTGGACCAATACGTAACACGAAAATTCGAATACAGAAATGTACTCCGCGAATACAAAGAAATATACTTACTCAAGTGTTAAGCGCAAATATATAGACTGTGGGCTGCATGCAGTTTTACTGGATAATGTTTGGCGTTTTCTTTGTATCATATAGTATAATGAATTGTACTGAATTAGATTCGAATGTATTTAATTCATTAAAAAATCTAACCCAACCACTTTTTAATTTCAGCATTCATGTTCTCCGAATGTTTTCGTTCAGAACGTTTTTGTGGATACACACGACGTACGATTCCCCTGGGTAGCATTTTTTTCTTCTCAATTTATCAGGGCAGGTACTGAGTTGACATGGAACTACAATTACGATATAGGAAGTGTCCCTGGAAGAGTGCTCTATTGCAACTGTGCGTCTCTGGAGTGTAAAGGAAGATTATTATAATTTTGTATAATTAAATTAATATGAAACTAAGTAAAGTTTTATGGTCAGAAAATCATTTTTTCCTTAAGCTTTGAGTTCATCATGTATGAATGTGGTTGTCATTTATACAACTTTTAAACCATAACCCGCAACTTTACCTTCAACCTTATTATTTTGACTCTTGTAACAAACACATTGATACATGACATTAGTCATGTAGGCTATCCAGAGTAGTCCTATTTCCAGCTTACACTGTTCAGCTGAAATCAAACCTGAAATTTAGAATAGAGATCTTTATATCTCTAGAAATTTAGATCTCTCCTCTTCAGGTATACCATCGCCGTAAATTAAAACTTTTTATTCCAAAATGTCATTCTTTCTTCGATCCTCCCTTTATCTTCATTCTTCATTTACTTTTCACTCACTCACTTTTTAAGGAATAATTTGATTACTTACTGAAACGAAATTCCCGTAAAAATAAAGGATTGCAATAAATAAGTTTTTATTGTGCAGTCTTGCATTTGTTAATAATGTAGAAACATCACTCACTTAGATCGTGACACACATTTACGTGCAGTGGGAATGATTCAAGGGAGCATTGGATAAAATGCAGTTGCTGAAATCCTTGACGTTCACAGAGATGTTCACATAAATCGTTTATGACTCAGGTTCCAAAAATCAGGTAATGGTGAGGCTTTATAGCATCGCAATTGGAAAATCGGCTGGGCACCACACTTGAAGTGGTAGTTGGTAACCAAATCATGGAATAGGCTCCTTGAGGCAAGTCTTCATGCTCGAATACCTATGAGGGTGCCTGTGTTATCCAGAGGAAACCGCATCAACAAACTTCAGTGGGCTGAAGAACACACAAACTGGTGTAGGCACGACTGAGGAATCTCGATTTGGACTAGCTCCAAATACTTATAGAACAACGAACCAAACCTAGTTTACTCGGAACATTTTTTTAATGCAGCTGACTGTTCTTGAGGCCGTTATGGTACCATTTTCACGAGTTGGTCCCCAATTTCGACTCATACATGAAAATGTGTGTCCTCGTACGGCTAGGCTGGTACGTGCATATCACGAAGTTGAAGTTTTCTCATGGCCTATCGAACATTTTTGGGACTTGTTAGGTAGACGGCTTTTAACACAATGTGGTGCTTAATAGACGAGACTAACTATTTAAGTGGTGCCTTTACAAGAATTAAATGAAATAGAGTAGAATAATATTGAGTACATCCAGAAGGTGCATGGTAATTATAAATAACTGAAGAGGGCATACAGTATTCTATAAAACACCATTTATTGATTTTAAACATTCAAATCTGTTTTTGTTTTTCTTCCAAATGTTATAAAATGTTTACGTAGAGTTTTGGAATAACTTCCTTTCTTTAAAAAACACTCTGATAAAAATTTGAAATAAACAAATATTGGTTTGCAGTTAAAGTTGCATTTCTTATCCACGGATTATTTTGATGTATGTATATAGTATATGTATGCCTTCAACATGGCAGTACAGCTTCACGGCCCTCATTCGAAGGGGCAACTATTCTCGGCAGCGGGAAGACCTTCCCCAAGGCAGAGGATGCTAAGAATCACTAGGTTAGATCACTCTGCCATTGGACATTTGACATTGCTACGCTTAATTTGCGGACAATGAAAACGGAGGCCCGACTGCAGGAACTGTTGATGGAACTGTTAATGTTTCAGTTCTTATCCATTAGATTATTTTGATGTATGTATATAGTATATGTATGCCTTCAACATGGCAGTACAGCTTCACGGCCCTCATTCGAAAGGGCAACTATCTACCGCAGCGGGAAGACCTGCCCCAAGGCAGAGGACGCTAAGAATCACTAGGCTGCTATTGGACTTTTGACATTGCTACGCTTAATTTACGGACAATGAAAATGGAGGCCCGACTGCAAGAACTGTTGATAGAACTTTACAACATACATTGGGATATTATTGGGCTATGTGAAACACAAAGAAATCATACTAGAACCAACTGGTCACGCACTCTACACTCGAGGTACGGAGAATGGACGATGTCGGGGTATTGGATTCATCATCAATCGAAAGCTGAAATACAGTGTAATAAATTTGAAAGTATATCTGACCGACTAGCCCAATGCGTCATTCAGCTGAATAAAAAATTTAATTTTCAAATTATCCAAGCTTATGAACCAAATATAAACTATAGTGATGATGTGACCCAACTTCTAGACAAGAGAAGTGTAGGTTGATGACGTTCGACGAGATGCAACTAGTCCTTTGACTTTTTGTTAAAGTTTTTGACTTTAGTTTAATTAGGTATATCAAAAATAATATGTTTACTCGGGTAATATTCTAACGTTTATTAATTTTATACCAGAGTACACAAAATTCTACATTATATTAAAAATACCAAAAACTGTTCACTGTAAAGTATTATACAGTTTGTTCAAAAATTAGCGTACATGTATTTCAATATAACAAAGGTAATTTAAAACTATTAATATTTGTCGACTTCTTGGTACAATACATTGCCCGTTATTGTTGCTTTATAATTAAACGAATACTTTGATTTTTATATGTCCAAAAAGTATAACAATATTAGAAATATATATGATTTAGAATTATAGTAACATATATTTCAAAGGAATGTGTCGGATGTTGCATGAAAATCGGAGAAGAAAAAACACCCATTATTTAGACCAAAAAATGGTTATGAAGACACTATGCAATTGTTTTTTTGGCAGTGAATAGAATTTTAACAAACTATCTGAATACCCCAATATTTAGGCTCGATTTCAATTTGTTCCTTGGCTCTTATCAAATTTAAGAGCTCCTTGAAGTGAAGGTATTTTCTTCAAAACTTCCGGAAGACCAGATATAGGTAACAGTGGAATAAATGTACTTAGTTGAAGAATGATAGTGTTCTTTCTTCGAAGTGTTTCATTAGCCATCTGGCCAAAGTTGAACAAATGAAACTAATTAAAGGGAACTCAATAGTTTTATTGAATACTCTCAAGACAATAACCTATCTTACAACTTTGCGTTTCTCTTAACACAAAACATCCCATCAAATGTTTTTAAATATTTACAAAATAAATACATTCTTACAATCGGCAATAAAAGGAGAATAAATATTGGATCTAAGAATGTTTTGTGTCCAAATTTTGTTAATTACTAACCAAATTTGTGAAATTAGACTATTAAGCAAATGGATAAAGTATTACTATACAAAATATTAATACTATACCTATTTACAAAGTAAATAAATTATAGTTCTGTTATATAGTTTGGGAATGAACATGTTTTTTAAAAATTTTGAAACGAAGTATGTCGAGTAATTTGGAAAAGTTTGTATTTTATATTAAAAAAAAATTCTTAATCATACATTATCACACACAAATACATAAAAAAACTATTTAAGGAGTTTACTCTGAATCACAATTCTACATCACACTAAAAAATAATCGAAAATTGCTTCACAGTAAAGTATTATACAGAATGTCAAAGGATTAGCGACATAAAAATTTCACTATAACAGAAAATTTGAGAGAACACAACATTTTAAAATCTGGAAATATGCTATCCTTGTGACAATATATTTGGCTAACATGATGAAATAATGTCAGCAATTAACTAAAATTTACTATGGGTGAAGGGGGATAAGGTAGTAATAAAAATACAGTGAAGAATTCAAACAAAATCGGCGTAAAAAAAATGAGAAAAAACTGTATTGGGTTAGGCTAGGAAGTTTTTTTAAATAAAAACAATTACAATTTTCATTTTTCCTCAAAACACCTAAATGATGTCAAACGAGAAAAAAATCGGCCCTTGTTTCAGTCTTGCGAATGAAATTTATATAATTTTATAAAATTATTATTAATTAGACTTAACTATTTTAAATCCTGGAAGTCATCTTCAAAGATCTTCCTTTTGATCGGTCGTTTCTCCGGCAGGGATTTTTCCAATCCATACAAATGTTCGCTATGGTGCATCTCGCTTGCGTACGACTAGAATAATAAACAACTTGGTAATTCTTAAACAAACTGACAAAAAATTCTAACACACGTGAAATTTCTTCTCTTTATTTTTAACACTTTCATGTCTGGTGACACCAACCTTGTCACGTGATAGAGTGTTAAATATAGTTACTTACAGGTGACAACACAAGTCATAACCGCCATAACCTAAGGCACTTAGTCTTTCAATCTAGTGACAATAGTCTGCCAATTACCTGGTGTAAGCTGTTTTCGCGTGTAACGAACATTTTAACTTATTTTTAATCTTTTTGTGAACATATTCGTTTGAAAAACTGACTTTGATTGATGTTAATCTACGTTTTGTTGAGTAAACTTACTTAACGTTGGAAATTTTTAAGAAAATTTCAAAAACTTCTGACCCTTTTCTTTTCCGCGGAAATGTTTGCATTTTGGATACATATTTTAAGGAAACTATTGGTCCAAATGATGTAAGGAATCCTTGGATAAATTTACGAAGGTACTTTCCTTTCCACCGTTTATTTGAGATTGGTAAACACATCACTTGTTATATAAGGCAACCAAATTTTGAAAGAATAATTAAAAACAAACATGCACATAGAGTGTCGGAAAAATAACAGAAGTTTTTAAATTTAAAGAAAACCACTAACGCCATCTATTGAAATAATATATAATCTGTATATTATGCCCTCTATAAAATGAGACCCTTATCATTAGAATCCATCAACGGATTGTCAAGTTCTAGCGCTTAATGTGACATTAGCTTTTGACATCTCGTCCCAAAAAATAGGATGGAACAAAGAGCTAATATCTAATTCTGTCATGCATAGCGGAGAAATTAAATACGACCAAAGACATGATTCTTGAAATTTTGACAAAGAATGAACAAAAAGAAAAGTATGTGCTCGATTTGTTCTTCACTCCTTAAATGAGGACCAAAAATCAACTGTGTGTGCTTCAACATCCTCCGTATTCGTCTGATTTATCTCCGTACGACTATTTCCTTTTCTCAAAACTCAAACAGCCTAGAGGTATATTCATGCGGAAGGGATGTATTTTGAATAAGAAATAATTTTGGCAAAACAACGATATTTTTTTATTTAAGTTCCGTTATTCTTCAGACATTCTGTATTCTTGTAATTTGAAGTAAAATAACTATTATATATCAAGATTTTACATTAGACAACACAAACACACTTATCTATATGATATATATATATATATATATATATATATATATATATATATATATATATATATATATATATATATATATATATATATATATATATATATATATATATATCTTTACTATTTTTTTATAGATTAAGCTATAATCGATATTTTTACAGCATTACATGATACTCACCAATTTTACTGTTACAGATTTGGGTATATAATCAGTCAATCCATAAATACTATCTCTACGAAGGTCTAATTGACTCATATCTTCAAACATTACCTAGAATTAAAAAAATATATATACCATCTTCTCAGAGTAAAAACTATTAAAAACATACTCTAACAATGTCCCCCTCTGATCTACCAATACATTGTGCTTCATATATTTGGCCATCTGACCAGCGAATATTGAGCTTGTCTCCCTCCTTTGGCATGGAATCACTATTCCAATCAACCAGATTTTCCAGTGTGATGTCTTTGGAGAAACTTTTATCACAGAAGAAAAAAACACAAAATTTATAATCATGTCTCATATGAGTAACCTTTGCTCGATAATAACGACAATTTTTGTGTTTAGCCCATACTACATCACCTACTGAGATAGACGATCTTAACTAAAATTAATCATCATTAGTAATTTTATATAAAGTTAATCACTTAACTTACACTATCCCTTTTTTCTTTTGGTCTCCCCCTTTTCTTAATTAACTTAAGTTTTTCTGTCCGCACTTGATCATTGGTAGGATTTTCTACGATGGGTAATGAGCTGACATTACAAAGGGTATATCCTACCTTAAGGAGATCCTGTATGTTTGGGGAAAGGTGTTGAAAGACATTCTCAACTTCTACAGTCACATTCATGGGCGTTAATATCGCTCGTTGCTCCGCGAGGGTATTGCTTAGAAGAGTTTGGTTAAGTACTGGTGGTACACGCTCTTTTATATTACTGGCCATTTGACTGCGATAGAGTTTTAGTAGGTCTCTAATCATATTTAACTTATCCTCTTTATCTTTCTTTGATGGTCTGCCCTTCTTTTCAAATTTCATTAACTTTAATACTTCAGGCTTGTTAAATGGTCCTTTCTTATTTCTCGAGAAAAGCCGAATCATCTTTTCCTTCAAATTACTGCTCAACGTCGATGTCCTTCCATACTTTCGTTTCTTATTTGAAACAGTTTTCTTTGGTTTATCTGCAAATTCCATAAGTTCCGTCATTTTGTTCCTTTGGAAGTCATCAAAATCACTGGCAAGAATTGCTTTTGATGTTTTCATATTTTGTAGAAGTTTCCGTTGGTTTTGTTTTTTGTTGAAGAACTTTTTACCTCTAAGTTTATCAGGTGGGGTATTTTCTTTTGTACTTAAAAAATCTGTTTGATATTGGATCGTCTTAGTTTTGTTTATATCTGAAGGATTATAACTGCTTTTGTCAGCATTACAATGTTTGTCTGATTTACTTTCTAATAATGAGAACATTGAATTAACTTCAACAGCACTAACTACAGGTGGTACATCTGTTTCACGAAGACTTGTAAATTCCATTTCATTCATACAAATGTTTTCCACCACTACTTTATGATTAATGTCAGACTGTACTTCAACAACTTCTTCATGATGCATAATCACTTCACCTGCATTTGGTACTAAATTTGCATTTTCCACTGGTACTATTTTGTCCTTGGAATGATCAGTAATATCAGCTGTTCTATTTGCTCCCTTATTATCATAGATTTGTTTTTCTACAATTAAATCTTTCTGATCAGTATCCCCACACAATTTAATAGGTTTATGCGTCATTGGATAAAACCTGTCTTCATTCTCATAAATTAATTTGGAACAAGCATTAAGACTGTACCAATTCTGATTGTTCCAAATTGTGTTTGGTTTTCGTTGATTTGGGGCTGGGTTCAATGTTACCCCAGTTGGTAAGACTAGCTTCTGTAAAACAGGTACTTGTTGCGAATTTATTGTATTCAAACAATAAACATTTACTTCTCCATTGCTGGGCAAGACATTTGTTGAGCTGTGGTTCACCACAACTACTTTTTGAGGATTATTAATAACACTAACCAATTGATTAGCTACCAAGTTGGAGACTGGAGACTGAATTTCTAAATGAGGCATTTGTTCTTCAGTAACAGCAGGTTCTTCAGCCTGTACTGTTAAGTGTGGCATTGCTTTTAATTCTATATAGTGTTTTGGCCTTGCCATACCACTATTTTCTGCTTGTGGTGCAGGATCTGTAGATGCATACAATGAAACTGTGCTCTCTTGTTGCACTAAATTAGGTTCTTGGTTAAAACTTGTCGAGTCTGAGTAATCTAGAGATTTTTGGGTTTGTATACTTTCAATTGCTATTGTACTAAAATTATTCTGAGGCTGATTCGGTTCTATTACATTAACAGATGTTGAGGATCCTGGGTGACTGGACAAATTTGAGTGAGTAAATATCTCATCTAGATTTGTGTTTGTTGAAACAGTGTCCACTGTTGACTTCGAATTTTGAGATATTGCCACGCTTATAACACTTGTCTTTCCCTTAGGTTCAGAAGTTTTTGAATTTCGTTTTTTATCGCAATCTCTTTTAGCTTTCGCAGAATCCTGAAGGAAATTCAAAAATGCATTTTCGAATCCCTTTGTCGATACAATTCCACTCCTATTTTCAACAGTCGGTGGCCTAATAAAATTCTGGGGTTCAAAAATTTTCGTTTCTTTCAATCTAACAATACTGGTGTTAGTTACCACCGTCTGTACAATTTCCTTTTTCATCAAAGAAGGTTTGCGATACGTCTTTAATGTCTCTGATAAGGACCTTTTCGGAATTACAACAGAAGGTTTACTTTCTGATTGTTGTCTTTCATACTCTTCATCTGCTTGTCTAATAATGCTATCCACTTGTTCTTTAGCCCTATCATTTTCTTGTTTTAATTGTTCCAATTCATCATCTGGAGATTTAATTTCATTACCAGACAAAGATGAATCAGCTTGTTCAAGCCCTGCCAATACAATAGACTCACATTAGAATGCATTTCTTGTTAGTTAAGGATTAGTTGTTGAAATTATGTTTTTAATATACGTAAAGCTAGGGACATCAGTCAATCTTTAGAGTAAAATTGAAACAGTAATGTATTCAAGGTAAATTGAAGATATTTTAATGTTTGTTAGTATAAGAACTGTGATACAGTACAAAAAACAAAACAACCGCAAATGAACTAAATTTAAAGACTATATTCTAAAATAGTAACTTGTACAGTTGAAGGATGATGCTTACCATCTTTTTTCTTCTTTTTCTTTTCTTTATCTTTCCCATCTTTTTCCTTCTCCTTATGTTTCACTTTTTTCTTATGCAGAAGGACTGCTTCCCGGGCAACAAGGGACTTCACCAACTCCTCAGTATCTGACGCTTGACGATCCGCTTTCAAAGATACTATTTTTCCACAATGTTTTTTTGGGCTTACGTCTTTATAATCCCTTGAACTACACTCATCTTCAGACTAAAACATTTTCATTTAATAAAAGATTGTCACATACAAAAGCATATTTTACATACATCACTATCCCTTTTCTTGATTCTCGGACGCCCTCTTCGTTTCTTGTGAATATATCTTTTGTTTTTTTTTACATTATACCCAGCATCGCAAATTTCGGCATCTTCTGCTTCTATTTTCAGAAAAATGTGATCAATTTATGTAAATTAAAATTTTAGCATGCAAAGCCTCACCTATTTCTCCAGCTTTTAGCCAAATATCTTCTAACACTTCCAATTGCTGTTCATCAGGCTGAATTTCATCACCAAAAGGTAAATTGTTATCCTCCTCCATTAGCTGTAACTGAAGATCAGCTGGAAATTCATCAAAGCTGGAATCCAAAATAAATTTATTAAACATCAAACAAATGCTTCAATACCTTTAAAAAACTTTACATATTGACCTCAAAAGTGAAACTATAATACATGGAAAAAATTATTGGAAATTATTTTGTTTATAAATATTGTAAAGCTGAATAAATGTAATAAGCTATACATTTTTTGAAAGTCAAAATTTGTTACGAATAAAATCTAAATATACATAAACTGCTACTAGCTTAAGCCAAAACACATAATTTTGGAATTTGTTACATCAAGCACATAAATATTTTCCTTTTTTGAAGGAATAAACGCGAATAAAAATTACAAAAAGTAAATATTATCAAATAATGTAACCTTTTTCTCAGCTTACATCACAGACAATACTTTGATTTTCTAACCATTGGTTTTAAAATTATTTTGT
Organism: Cosmopolites sordidus; assembly: GCA_031761425.1. NCBI lineage: Eukaryota > Metazoa > Arthropoda > Insecta > Coleoptera > Curculionidae > Cosmopolites > Cosmopolites sordidus. The sequence continues at coordinate 21,581 of JARFXV010001463.1, read as the reverse complement.
AACATATAAGCATTTATCTCTCTTAAAAAATGAACTAAACTAACTTGTGGTATCGAGCCATCATTCTTCCCCTTTTCTTCTTAAAGGGCCCTTCCATATAACTCTGTGGTAGGCTAGTATTATTTTTATTACAGAGAATATCCTGAGGCAAAGGTAGTGGAGCCGCCACTTTACGATCAGGTTCCTCTGGATGAGGTCCAATATCCTCTCCTCTTAGCCACTTTTCATATCTAAAATTCAGTCAATAAAATAAACATAATAGTAATGGATATCCATACCTGTCTGGTTGAAATCTTTTAACAAATGTATCCATAGATATTTTAACCATATCTTTACTACAAGTACAATGTGATGCTCTTTTCCCATACTCCACCCATCTTTCATAAGCGAAATTTGTTGACTCAGCACAATTGAAACCGTGATTAAAACCTGCATGATAGCCATATGGAAAAGTAATCATTATTTCACCAGCTTCTTGGGTAATCTAAAAATCAAAACTGAATTACTCTAGAAACCTACAATTGTTTTCTAAAGTTACTTTATTATAGGGAATGGAATATTGCTTTAAAATTTGTGGTGAAATTAATGTCATTTTATGCCTCAGAAATGCCTGGCATGTCTTATATGATGAAGGAAAAAATCCATTAGCCAATCTCTCTAGTCTTCTTCCATGTTCTGGTGGAATTGCATACCTACATATATAATAAGAATATAATTAGAAAGGGTAGAAGTACACACAATCTGATATTTAAAATTAAACAAATAGGAGAAAAACTGTTTAAAAAGAAGCTGAAACCCATGTTTCATTGATTTGAAAAAAGCATTTGATAAGAGTAAAAAGGGGGAATGTCTGGAAAAGTCTAAAGAGAAAAGGTATAGAATGGAAATAATCAAGGTTTTATACAAGAATAAAGTAAGAATGGAAAACAATGAATCCAGATAATCTGGGATAGCAATAGGCCTAAGACAGGGCTGTATACTGAGTCCACTGTTATTTTCAGTAGTTATTAGCAATGTTATAAATAGCAAAGCAAAATGCAAGGATTCAAAAACAGGTTTTAAAGAAATGAAAACAGTGAAAACACAAGAATTACTATTCATTGATAACATAGTTCTAGCAGGTTCCGAAGAGAAACTACAACATAACATAGATATATAATAAAGATCTAAGTAAACAAAAATAAATATTGACAAAAGCAAAAAAATCGTAATTGCAGACACAAAAATAGAAGATAAAATAGTACTCGATAGGAAAGTAATGGAAAAAGTAAAAAACTATAAGTATTTAGGTAGAATAATAGAAGACAATGGAAAAATGGATGGAAAAAAAAAATGGGACAGGCATACAAACTAGACCTACCCCAAAGATATTTCTAGGAAACAGGTGGGTAAAGGCACAGGTTTATATCAGAGAGTAGCAAGTCCATCAATGATATATGGCAGTGAATTTTGGCCCTTAGCAAAGAAAGACAAAAGTAGAATTTAAGCTGCGAAATGAGATTTCCATGCAAAATAGAAGAGATGGAGTGAGAAATATGACAGTAACATCTGGAAACAAAACCAATCGAAAGAGTTAAAAGAGAAAGACAATTGAGCTGACTAGAACACATCCACAGAATGAGCAAAACAAATCTATGAAGCAAAAACTCAAGGGAAAAATAAAGTTGGACACCTAAAACTGAGATGGGAAGAGCAAGTTCGACAAGTAATAGAAAAACAAGGAATTCCTTAGAATGAGGAAAATAAAAGTTCATAAATACCACCAAGCTGAAAGATAAAATAACAGTCTTGCACCTAATGGTACAACAGACTTTCAGATTAAATAAATAAATGAATTTACTCAATTAAAAAATATACAATGCAAATCACAGATAGAAAAAAAAACCAACCATGTTTTTGGAGCACCAAAATGGAGAAAATTAATTGAATATAAATCCATATCTTCAGTATGCCAAGCAAATGTAGTTTTCCACATTCCAAAATATAAATAAGCTGTATTTACACCTTCAATAGAAATTCCATAATCTTCATTCACGAAGTCCAGTATTGTTCCTAATCTATTAATGTTCCATTCCTGAAAATTAATTTTTAGTCACAATTATCTATTTATTGTGCTGATCTATAATTACATTAACATCATTATCAGTTAAACTTCCAGACACATCAGCACCATAAATGGGTGCTACATAAGTAATATTTTTCCAATACTTTCTCTCCAAATCCTCATAATCAAAGTGTCTTGGAGTGACATATCTCTCTGAATTAGCCAAATCACGGTATTGTTGAACACTCATTGATTTTTTCTGAAATAAATTAACAGTATTGCTTCAGGTTGGCTCACATGTTTTATTTGTAATAGACTTAAATAAAAATGAACCCAAAAAGATTTACCACTAAACACCAAACCACTTTTTTAAACTTCTCGACGTGCATTTCAGTAACCATGTTAGCATTATCAGTAGATGAATTAAGTTTAAAGCCTCTTCTGATGATGCTAACATAGTAACAACGACACGCGGTTTGCTAACCATATTAGCATCATCACGGGATGATTGAAGATTAAATTATATCCTGAAGATGCTAACATGGTTACCGAAACGCGCACCAAGAATTTTAGACAAGCTATTTGGTGTTATAGTTAAATCCTTTTGAGTTTAGTGTTTCACACCGAAGGTTCCAATTTAAAAATATGTTCATACATACTTGAATATTAATTTGTTGATAGAGACCTTGTTTACCCGTAACAACTTGGCAAATTGGTGCAGGTATTGTGACATTTAAATCTTCAATATTATAGCCTGATTTTCTTGGAATCCATTCAGGGGGTGGTATTACCTGGGATTAATAAAAAAAATTATATAATGGCCTTCTGAGGACAACCAACCCCAATGTGGAAAAACTACATCAATAAATATTAACAGTTTGCACAGAAATCTAAAAATTTACCTTAGCTAATCCAGCTTTATGGGCACCTTTTTCTTCCATATGCTTTATATAATTTCCAAAATCTTTGAATTCTTCCCATGTAGGGCGAAATACCATAATTCTAGGAAAATAAGCATTAATAAAATTCACAACATTATTGATATTAAACTTACTTGGGACATCTTTGGTGGTTATCCGACATTCTAAATATTAATATTATATAACTTAGACTCAAAGTTTAATTACGAACACAAATATTCTTCGCATTTAGAGGAAAATTGTCTTATAAAACCATTTTGTTGATATTCGTGTACTTCTTCAAGCCGCCATTACTGACACACTAAAATTCACGTAGGCAAAACAAACAAAATCAATTAAGCCGAATCTTAGAAAAACGGACTGAACAAACAAAATTTAGAATACACTATTTCAATGCACCATGGTGAAACAAATATCGTAAATTAAGATTTTGTTTAATCATATTTACACTGAAAATTAAACACCTCCACACATCAACCTCTTCTGGATAACGACACTCATGCGCAAAGTGAAATGCTATGTTGATGTTTTACCAAATTCTATGTTGCCTATGTTCTTAGTTAACGATACCTACCACCATCTAACAATAAGAGGCTAAATTAATATACACAAACTAGGCAACTGCCTAAACATAGGTGAAGGTTTAGTCTTTAAAGTATACGAAACAAAATAATAAGGATATCTCCATGGCATATTGAATATCTGTTTTTAGTACACAAATATATATTCAAATGCCTATTTGTCCAAATATCTCCTTTTTAAAAACTATATTGCTCACAAAATTGACAAATATATCAAGTGATATAACATATTATCATAGATAATATTATATACAGTAGACAATACTGAAAGTTTTTTTACCATTTTTATTTTTTTTTGGTTCAAATACTTTTTTCCGTTCAATATTGTTATTTTTTAAACCATTATTCCATCATCATCATCAGCCCATGTTGATCCACTGCAGAATGAACGCTTCTTCATCGTCGACGTTTATCACAGGATTGCTTTGGTCAATTTGTCGTCCGATTATCTCGCTATGTAGCCCGCTAATCTCCATATCAATTCCTTTTCTCTTCCAATGATGTCATATACTTTGAAATAAAAAAACCAAGATTAATATCTAAATTTCCATTATATTTAAAACTTGTACGAATGACAATTGTTTCGACACACAGTGTCTGACAAATATATAGTCTAAATTGTGTGTCTGTCACTGTGTGTCGAAACAATTGTCATACGTACATGTTTTAAATATAGTGGAAATTTAGATATTAATCTTGTTTTTTTTTATTTAAAATGAATTTTCATCAAATATCGGCTACCTCAGTTAAATCATATACTTTCGTTTGTTTGTTCTCTGATCCATGTACAAGTCTGTCTCGCTTTGGAATGCCAAGAACACCTTTCCATTCCCCTATGTGCTACGCGAAATTTTTGGACTGACTGTAATGGGTGTCCATGTTTCACTTCCATATGTCATAACAGGTAGGACGGATTAATCAAAGGCCTTTCTCTTTAGACAAAGTAGAAGTTTGTTCTTAAACCCTAAGTTGAGCCTGCCAAATACCTACCAGCCATTGCATTTTTTTAACATAATTTGACAAATCTTAAAATTCCAAATAAAAAATGTCACATTTTTTTTATTGGAGTAGCCGTTTTAAAACAATTAGCAAGAACAACTAAAATAATCTGCAGTCGGCATGAACTAAAAGAAACTAACATTGCCATGATAGGCTTTGGAAATTGGAAAATTGTGTTGTTTGAAAAGGGCCATTATTATTGTATTGTCATTGTGTTATTTTAAAGCTGTTATATTTGTATGTGTGTATAAAAATAACGTTTTAATTCAGTTGCTAAGAGACACGATTACTCAATCACATAAAAGATCCTTTCATTTAAATCCTACATTACTAGGTCCATTTTATTAGCTTCTATTGTTCTTCTATTCTTTTGTTATGGGTTATAAACGAGAAATTCCAAAAAAATTTGCACCGTTGGTTGCAAACCACCGATTCAATTTCAAGTTATATATAATAAGTCTTAATCTCTTTCTCATTGTTATAGAGGAATCTAATACGGTATATACAGAGTCAGTGGGAGCAAGCAATAAGGATATGCATGAGGGTTTTCGGATGACTTTTACAAACCTGACAGGTTGTGCTAATGTTTTGGTGAAGTATTTCAGAGCGGTACCATCTCGTGGCAATAACTTCATCCTGGGCTGCCGTTATGAATCCCTCAGCCTCGGATTTCAATCCAGCACAATACATAAACTAAAATGTATGTTTCTTTGACAATGCCTCTGTTTGGATGTTTTTGTAGAACCCACCACACCACATATGACTTTCTTGTTGTGTTTTTCCTGTAGAATTTTCCTTTGCTGTGGTGTGAGGAATTGTTTCCTTTTCTCATTATTAAGACATATTAAAAGGCATTCTGGATTATCCACCTCAAGTAGAATTTGCAGTTGTTCGGCAGCTCTTATAGCCTGACGAACAAGGAATGCACCCTTGTTAGCCAGTTCATGCTCTTTTACAAAGCGTAATAGTGGGTCTTCTGATCGAAGAATAGTACATGTTGTATTCATTATAGCCTTATTGTAATAAACCTCAACACTCAACAAATCCCTGCCACCATCACTTCTAGGCATATAGATTCGTGGCACAGATGCATTGGGGTGTAGCGATCGATGTGTTATTATTTTTCTTGTAGTATGATCTTTAGTTCATCAATTTTCCGCTTGATTGTTCCAAATGTAAATAGTAGAGTTGGAAGGGCTAGACTGTTCATCGCAGAAATCTTATTCCATTTAGAAAGACAGGAAGACCATATTCTTTCTGACATGGTTTATATCTTTGAGCGAGTTTTTTTTTCAATTCCTGTGCTTTGTGCATCTTGTTAATTCTGCTTCGGCTTTTCTCTCTGGATATGGCAAACCGAACACTTTTCATATCCTAATTCCATACCCACATCCTTGCTATATGCCTGAATAATGTTGAGACTGGTCTTCAGCTCATTGTCATTTTGGACATATAGTCTTACATCATCAATATAAAACAGATGAGTAATTTTATGGTGACAGCTTTTCGTTGGACCTGATTTCAGTGGCGGTTCGAGAGGGGAGCGTTGGGGCGCCGCCCCTCCAACATTTATCACAGTAAACAACTTTTTCAGAGCAAAACACCATATTTTATTTCCGTTCAGTTTCTTTCTTTTAACTCATTTTCCTGGTTCACCTTCTGTATAGGATTTCAATAGCACAAAAAGTAAAAAGAACGAAGGGGAAAGCAAAAAAAAACTTCAGCAACTCTATTTTCTCCTACGCTCTCCCACTTTAAAAACCCACGAGCCGCCAGTGTTTGCTTTGTATCCGTTGGTTTTACGTAGTTCAAGCGATAGTGGCAGTAATGTTAGACAAAACAGCAGGGGACTCAATGAATCTGAAATACATCCCGCTGGTATTGCACATAATCAATTCTGGTCTTTCCCATTATATATTTGGTTTTCCTGAACTTAAATAAATCTGATGTAGTATTAATAATTTGGAGATGTACCCTAAAATTTTTTAATAACATCAGAATAATTGAATGTGAGGAACTGTCGAATGCTTTTTTATAATTCACCCAGGCCATCGAAAGATTTTGCTTATACTGTATAGAGTGCTGATATATAAATCACTCGATTAATAGATTTTCTTTTACACCCGCTACTCCTCGCTTTTTGATCCTCGTTGTTCATTAAATTCCTTCCATACTGGATTTATTGTTCTTAATATTTTTTTCAAGCAAGACTGAAGTTAAAATTTTATATAATGTATTTAAGCACGTGACTGGTCTATAATTTTTGGGATCTGCGTGGTTACCTTTCTTGTAGATTAAAGTAATTCTACCTTCAGAAAGTCAACTATGTATTTCTGATTTGAAGAATATTTGTGCAAATCCTCGCTATATGTTTGTGTACTGATGTGAACTTTTTCCACCAAAATGCATTTATCTTGTCACTGCCCGGTGCTGAGTAGTTTTCATTGCTTTGAGAGAATTCCTCATTTCCTCCTCTGTACAGAATTCATCAACGGCTCCCGCTGTATTAGGCATTATATATACTTGATCACAATATGTTACAAATTTGCGCAAGTAATGAGATGAGTTATTTGAATATTCTTAATTTTTATATAAATTTTTTAAGTATTGTTGGATATCTGACACTGACCGGCCTTCTTCGTTCATTATTTTCCGAGACGAGAAGACTTTTGAGGGCGTCGAAGCCTATATACAATTTTCAACTATTGTTTGTAATTTGGTATCTAATTTATATTTAGCTTAGGCTAACGCCTTAACCCGGGGAAAAATAAAATTCACCTACACAGATCTACGGAGATGTCTTTTTTGGAGTAGTTACATCTACTTTTATAAGCATTGATCTTCGTACATCTCCGTCGATAAAAATTTTTTTTAGATCAAATAAGATGTATAAAGATTAATCTAGATGTACGCAGATAACAAAAGATGTACAGAAATCTCCGGATAATCGGAAACAAAGAAATTCAATTTACCGACGGAGAATAAGTAAATGTACATGAGATCGTCAGCAACAACAATATGATTCATATATCAATAGATATATTCGGATATCAGTAGATTTACGTACATCTGCGGCGATCTACTTCAATCAGCGCCAAAATTTAGATGTATGTAGATCTACTGAACATAGATCTACGTACATCTATTTTATTTTTTCTCGGGAATCTTTTGCAAGCATTTTTCTCTTTCACTTTCTAACGCCGATTTTGATATTATAATGTTTTTATACTGCAATATATTCATAATTTTATTAATTTTGTTTGTAAATAGACGACTAGTAACGATGAATTGATATAGTGAAGCCATTTTAGAAGCTAGCTGCCGAAAGTATTTAATTTTTCTTTGTAACTGATTTATTCTAGCTTTAATTTTATTCTCTCTGTCCAAACTTTGGTTGAAAGGTGACAAGCCGCAGCATACACGATACAGTTGATATCCCAGAGACTGCAGTTAGATTTCAGTACAGATTCAATTGCCATATTCACTTCACTGATCTTTTCTTTTAAATTACATCTCTTTCTATGAATAGCTTTTCATCGGGTATCCAATGGTCCCTCAATTATGTGCCCAAGCAGTGGATCATGCATTCCAATCCCCATTGATATTGAGGCAGCTGTCTCCTACTTTGTTCTTCAATTGCTTTCACAGCAAAAAAAAGTTAGCCTTCCTTTGCGCCCATACTGATTTCATTCTTTCGCTATGAGCTTTTTTCCTTTCGTCAGACCAAGTTGTTCCAGTCTTCCTACATTTTTCTCTCTGACCAACCTCCCAAACGTTAACCTCGTGTCTGAAACAGCTTCTATCCTGAATTTCACTTTGTATAATATTTGCTGATCTTAGGTCCTCTTTAATTGTAGCAATCCATTTAGTTATTTCTACTTTAGCTCTACTCCTATTTTCATAAAATTTGACTATTTGTCTAGTTAGCCTACTCGAATTCATCCGTTTTATGTGTCCGTAAAACTTACGTCTTCTTTTTCTCATATCGCTGTCTATATCTGTGTATTGTTTGATTTCTTAGTTTTCTCAAAATCGGTATGTTGTGCTATTTATTTGTTTAGAGCCTAGGATGTTTCTTTCTTTCCTTCTTTTCAATCTCCTCGATGTCTTTTTCTATTCAAAATGAGCGTTTCTGCCCCATATAGACATTCTAGCTTAATAACTGTGTTGCAATGTCTCAGTTTTGTTTGCATTTTTTGTTGTAAATATTTTGTATAAGTCTCAATGTAGTTTCCATTTTTTGCCCCGTTTTCCATGATTATTTCACCAAATATTTGAATTAAGATACTCGTCTGATGTTACCATATTTTGTTTTTAGAAATAGTGTTCTTAGTCTGTTGCAGGTCATGTATTGTGTATTTTCAAAGGAAATTTGGAGTCCTACCTTTCTTGCTGTTTCTTTTAGGATTTCAATCTGTTTTAGTGCCGTTAATATACCTTGAGCCAAAATTGCTAGATCATCAGCAAACGCAAGACAATCAATTTTGATGTTGGTTCTCCCCAGTTTAATGGGCTGGTCAATATTCAGGGCCGACTTTTTTTTACACCACTCATATTACTTTTTCTAGAACGCAGTTAAATAAGAGTGGCGAGAGTCCATCCCCTTTTTCCTCACTCCACTTTTAAGTTTTCTTCTCTTCACTCCAGTTTTAATTTCAAAGGGCTCTGAGAAGTCACCCATGAATTTAACGTTTGATCTTGTGTTAGTTAGTGTTGCTTTAATAATTGCCAGCGTTTTCAGATCTAGTCCTTGTTCTTTCAAGATTTGAAATAAAGATTCGCGGTTAATGGAATCATATGCTTTTTTGAAATCAACAAATGTACAGACGAGATTTTTGTTGTACAGTTTTCGATGTCTTAGGATCACCAACTTTATATTCAGGATCTGTTCAGGGCAGGATCTGCCCGGTCGAAAACCTGTTTCATATTCACCAATTTTAGGTTCTAACTGTCCCTGTGCTGTCTAGTAGACATTGAGATAGAATCTTGTAACAAACTGGGAGAAGAGATATCCCTATGTAGTTGTTTACATCCGTTCTATCTCCTTTCTTATGTAATAGATGGATTAGAGCATCTTTTCAATCTTCCGGAATCCGTTCGGTTCGCCAAACTTCTTGTAGAATTTTGGTTATTTCCTTGATTGTACCTGGACCAGCGGATTTCAAAAGTTCAGCAGTGATTCCATCTTCCCCAGAAGCTTTGTTATTTTTAAGTCGCTTGATTTGCCTAATTATTGCATCTTCATTCAGTGGTAATGAATCTGGGTTTGTTTGTTTAAGGTTTAGTGTTGGTAATCTGTTTAAGGGCTCAGGACAGTTTAGTAGTTTTTCAAAATATTTGGCAAGTTCTTTGCTATTATCTTGGTTATTTAGAGCTAATTGTCCGTTTAATTGTCCGCTGTCAACCTCAAAGCAAAGACTTTGGTTTTGACAGCCTGTTAATTTAGTTTTAAATGTTTTGTAAAAATTTCGGGTGTTATTTTTTTTGGAAATCTTTTTCTATATCATTAAGTTGGTTGTTTTCATATTTTCTTTTAGTTTGTCTAATTAGCTTCGATGTTTCTTTTCTTGCTTCTAAAAAGATGTTATAGTTTGTAGCTGTTTTTTGACATTACTTCGGCTTAATACAGCTTGCTCGCAAACTTGTTGTGTTTCTGCGTCTTTGTAAAGGGGCCAACTTTATGGCTGTTTTAATAATCTTTTGTTTCAATTCTTGCCAGTTCTGTTTTGGTTGTTTATCAAGCTCTTCTATTAGGGTTGGTTTTATTTTCGTAGGGTCGAACTTTGGTATTAGCAGTCTATTTTGAATAAGTTTTCGAGGTTTTAAGCTATGGTTGATTCTAGTCAAGTCGTCATCCGTGTATATATTAGCTCCTTTCCTGACTTGAACATTCAAAGTCTCTTTATAATTGGGTTATGAAATAGCAACATGGTTAATTTGAAATTTACCCATGTACGTGTTTGGGCACCTCCAGTTCTTTTGTTTTGTTATTTTCTTCTTAAATGGGTTAACATTATTTTTAGATTAAACTGCGAACATAGTTCAACCAATCCTCTGCCATTATGGTTAGTCCATTTATGAGCGGGAAAACTGCCGAATGTTTTCCTGTACTTTCTTTATTTCCCTGGTTGGGCATTGAAATCACTCAATAGGATTTTTTAGTTAGAGGGGATTTTGGAAACAGTCTTTTTCAAAATTTCCCAGAACTTATTTAGTTTTTCAGGATTAGATATTTTCTTCGTTAACTAGGAAGTGTGCATTAATTAATGTATAATATTGTTAGCACACTTGAGGGATAGTGTCTTAAGTCGGTTATTTACTGGCTTGACATTAGTTATAGAACCAAGAATGGTTTTTGAGATAGTGAAAGCAACACCGAGATATGGTTATATTATTAGTATTCTTTTGTCCGTTTAAAAAGTCTGTAGGTGCCGAAGTCCAAGGTGTTATCATCTGTCAACCTGGTTTCTCGCAGAGCTAATATGTGGATTTTTTGCTGATTCAATGTTCGTCTCAATTCGTGTAGTTTTCCTGGCCGCAGGAGAGAGTTGATATTTACCGTTCCAAAGAAAGTTTTTGTTTTCGGTTTCAGACGTTGGCCAGAGGTCTCCGACTCCCTCTGAAAGACTTTGCGTTTAAGGCCGGACGCCCCAGAATCCGAAAGTCCGGTTGTACCAGCAAAACTGGCAGAGGATTGTTTATCTCCTGGGGTAATTTTGTTATTACTAGAACGCTTCATCTTGTACTTTGAATTTAAGATTTGAACCATGATGGTTCAGGGGCTAAGACTGGAGGGGTTAGTTCCAGAATTTAAATCTCAGCCTCACCACTGGTGAACAGACGCTGATCACTCAACCGCTTGATACAAGTCAGACGTTAAGTGGATTTAGTTTTTTGCCTTGGTTCGGGGCTGCTTATTTTGAGATATTCGCAGATGTCCATTAATATCTAATGGAACTTTCACTAGCTACCACCCGTGACCCTTCCAATACCCGTCTTAGGCGAGGTATACTGGAAAAAAATATTTTAAATTATATTATTATTTATTATTATGAATTATATATTATATTAGTATTAATTAATTAATTATACTTAATTATAATTATAATTAATTATTAAGTATTTAATTACTATGTAGGAAATAACTTAAGTGCGTAGACTAAAGCCATCAACATGAAGGAAAATTAATTCAACTTTCTGTTCTGGATTAAATATCTGTTTCATCTTAATAATTGGATTAAAACGTTATTTTTATACACATTCAAATAACACACTGACAACACAAGTCTGTACTATTGTAGGTAGGTCTGTCCACAGGTCTACTATTACTATGATAGCTTCTTTTAGTTCCTGCCGACTGCAGATTATTTTAGTTGTTTTTGCTAATTGTTTTAAAACTGTTTGTTTTAAAACTAAACTATTCCAATAAAGAAATGTAACATAACATTTTTTATTTCGAATTTACAGATTTGTCAAACTATATTAAAAATATGGTGTTGCCATATAAAAAATATTGTTATAATAGCTACTGAAGAAATCTGGCAACACCGGAAAGCATTGTGTATAAATTTTTCTTAGTCAAGTTATTTCCTACAACTTTGCATTTAGAAGTACTAGTAAAACACAAAATTCATTTATCCGCAAATTTATGCGCCTTTATACTCATTTTTGCGCATCCGGGGTATGCACTTGGTATCGTGGTATTTCGAGTGACTTCCAGAGTATCTGCGATCTTGTAAGCACTGGCGAATGTGGTGGGTTTTTTGGCAATGATTTTGTCTGACTATAGGTGAGATTTTTCGGTTTGTTTAGGCTCGCCAGGAACTTCAGGGCATCATTTAGCTGTGCACCCATGTAGACACGTGTGTAGATTACATGTTGCTCTTCTAAAATTTTGCTCAATTCCTGTGCCCAGGTGAAATGTGTAAAATAATCACTGATCGACATTCGGTCGGTAGATTTATATGGACTTACCGAGAATGCCAGGGGACGTTACTTTTTCTGTGGCGTACCCATTTGCTTGAGATGTCTGGTTCGCGTCGATCAACATGTTGGAGATTTCGTGAAGAAGATCCTGTGATACTTTCGCCACTGTCAGTCACGTTGCGGAAATTTTCTGGTTTTACGTGGTCGGTACGAAAGTTACATTGCGCAGTGTTCTCACGGTTTTTTTTTCAATCCAACTTCTGATACCACTTTGTGTTCGTGGGTTGATACATAAAATGCAGTTATATGTTTATTACAAAAGTTTAGAGCCGGTTTTAGGGGGTTAAGATATTACGCGAGGGCGAGTGAGGCATATGTACAGATCGGTCATGGGACAGCAAAAGACACCAGCGCGCAGTGCCGGGGTCCGAGCATTTCCTGGGGGGGGCGTGGGTCTTGCTTGTTTTTCTGTGTATGGCTCTGTTACTAGGTAATTCATTTCATTTAATTATAGAAATTTTGAAATGCACCAATGGGCAACAAGCACAAACTTTCAACACTGAAACAAACATTAAACCACCATTAAACCACCGTGGTCGGCCATGGAGGGGGTCTTCATACCGATTGCTAGTAAATGACAATTCCTATTCTTTAAGGTCGATACACAATACTTAGGGCCAATACGCAACACACTGTGTTTATAGCAACTTGATTTTTTGTCTTAATACGTGGTACGTTGTATTATTGTTGGTGTACAGTATTATTCGAATCGAGTTAGTAGTTCGAATCGGTTAACATTAATCCTTCATATTTACATGTTCACAATCACCACAATTCACCTTGATGATCTTGAAGTGGGAATTAATATAGAACGAGGTGTACGGCAGGGTGACGCAATATCGCCTATTCTTTTCTCGGCTGGCCTTGAAGAAGTATTCCGTAAACTGGATTGGGAACAGGATGGTGTAAAGATCAATGGTGCAAACTTAAACCATCTTAGATTTGCAGATGATATTATTCTCATTTCACAAGACCCAGAGGAGCTGCAAAGACGCATACAAGAACTGCAAAGGGCTGGCGATCCATTTGGCTTCAGTCAGGTTATGTTCAATAACTTCGCTCAGGACAGAAGAATTTCAGTTCTAGGAAGTGATTTAGAGATTGTGGACAGCTTTATATATCTTGGGCAGAGGATTTCCATGGAGGGGAATACCGCCCGGGAGGTGGAACGGCGTATTAAATGTGGCTGGCAGGCATTTGGTAGGCTCAACATAGTGTTTAAGAGCAGACTCCCACTTTGCCTGAAAAGAAAAGTATTCGATCAGTGCGTTCTACCCGTTATGACATACGGAAGTGAAACCTGGACACAGAGGGGAATGGAAAGATGTATGCTTGGCATTACAAGACGAGACAGAAAGTCCTGCGCATGGATTAGGGAACAAACAAAAGTCTGTGACATCATTGGAAGAGTAAAACAGTTGAAATGGAGATGGGCAGGCCATATAGCGAGGCGATGGGACGACAGATGCACCAGGGCAATCCTGGAGTGGATACCGCTTGATCGCAAACGTCCGCGAAGAAGACCGAAAGCACGATGGATTGATGACATCGTTAAGTATATTGGACCCGAGTGGCAGAGGAAAGCCCAGGACCGTGAAGGTTGGAAGCATGCTGAAGAGGCCTTCATCCTGCAGTGGATCGATGCGGGCTGATGATGATGATGATGATGATGATTTACATGTACAACGTACAGGTGAAGACAACTAATTTTAATGGATGAGTGAACGTCATACTTCCGATAAGACACAGTAGCAATTTTTTGATACCTTTACTTTTGGAACTTTTGGTGTTATGGAGTGCTCGAGAACATATCTTATGGGTATTGCCCATAAGGAAATTGTGCGTCATTGCCATACGGTAAAACAAGCTTTATCAAGAACACCTGGATCACGACAATATACCTTGCCACACAGCTCAATTAACGAGTTTCTGGCAAGTAAAAACATCACTGTGGCCCGGCAGCTCGTTTATTCACCAAACTTCTTTTCCCAATGGTGAAAATTAATCTCAAATGATACTACTTTGGAACATTGTAGAACATTGAAAAGGCCTTAACAGACCAGCTGGAGGCGATTAGAGTATCAGAGTTGCAATTAAGAGTGGACAGAGACAATGTAGAATTGTACTTTAAATTGAATAGAAAATTATAAAAAATCAGTCTCAGGTTTCGTAGCAGTAATTATTTTTCGGGTAGGATTGCTAAGATCTTCTCACAAAAGTAGCAGCATTTGTTAAAATTCATTTGAATAGGAGCTTATTTCGAATAATTGAACTTTATACACAATAAATATAGTTCTTGTTTTTTTCGCGTTAGGTAAAAAACTAATTTCTTTTTGGAAAATATATATGTATAGTTTGTTCTCAAAATTGATTGTTTTATTGTGGAAGCTTCAGCATATGCTAATGATGTAGTACTTGTAGCAAGAACTTAATATGATTTGAAAATTAATATAAAGACTAGACAGACAATATGACATAATTATCAACCTAGAAAAATCAAAAGTAATGATTATATTAAACAAAGAAATGATAACAAATATAGTATTGGAAGGATACAGAATTGAACAAGTTGATACATATAAAAATTTAGGGGTTATTTTAAATAGGAGAGAAACTCAAGAAGATGAAATAGGAAACAGAATAAATAGTGTAAGACGTTTGTATGGTGCACTCAACAGAATTGAACAAGTTGACACATATAAAAATTTAGGGGTTATTTTAAATAGGAGAGAAACTCAAGAAGATGAAATAGGAAACAGAATAAATAGTGTAAGGCGTTCGTATGGTGCACTCAACAGAAATGAAATTTCGAATGACCAAAATTACGATATACAAACCATACTTGCCGGCACGGTACACGAAGAAGGAATACAGACCTGCACTAATTTATTGTGCAGAAAACTGGATAATGAACGACAGGCAGCAAAAAGGCTAACAACTGCAGGCTAATGAAATATTTGAGAAGAGTAAATAGAATAAAATATGAGGACGTTAGAAATCGAAAATAACATCATTAAAAGACAAAATAGAAAATAAACTGAAATGAGCTGATCATTTGATGATGGGAATGAATGAAATAAGTGAAAATGGTGTAGGAATCATGAATAATTGGGTGGAACTGAACGCCTAGAAAGAGGTGGAACAGTAGGGTAACAGATCTAGAAGGATAGAGGAAAATCGTGGCAAGAGCGTTGGTGAAAAATAGAATAGAGTACAATAGCGTACAATTGCAGAGAATAGATATATTTGATGTTACCCCCGACTTCTACGGGTAATGGAAGGCTACAGATTATTTGATAATATGAATGTTCTGATATAAATGATGATATACAAATTCTGCTACGAGGGTTGATATTTAATGTATCCGGAATAATAAAAAAAAACAAATATTTATCATTAAAAACCGTTTTATTGTTTTTCAAAATATTCTCCGCGATGAGCGATATACTTTTGCATACGTTTGAACCAATTTTTATAGCACTTTTTCCATTCCGATTAAGGTATCCCCAAAACATGTATTTTGAACGCATCAACAGCTTCTTCTGGCGTCGAAAATCGTTGACCACGAAACTTATTCTTCACGAACATAACAAAAAGAAATCATTGGGTGTCAAATCAGGATTGTACGGCGGATGACTCATCAATTCGATGTTTTAACCGGTCAAATATTGTGTTGTTCGGTCCGATGTGTGAGAGCTCGCCTTGTTATAGTGAAGAATGATCCTGCGTCGCTAGTTTTTTTTATTTCTTCTAAGACTCCTGGAAAACAAATGGTTGTGTACCGTTCAGAACTGACTATTCCACTTGCCCATTTATCCCAGAAAAAAAACAGGCCACCATTTGCGTCGAAGTGTATTTTGCGCGAACAACTTTGAGTTTGGCTCTGTTCGCTTTTGGGCTCATACACATAGATCCAAGATTCGTCACCTGTGTAGATGTTAAAAACGGCTTTTGACGCACCACGATTGAAATCTTTTCAGCTTTTCTTTGCACCAATCCACACGAGCCTTTTTTTGAACGATTGTCAAATTATGTGGAATCCAACGCGTACAAATATTTTTCATGGTTAAATGTTCATCGCGAAATCTTGTGTATGTTTGTCATACTAATGTCCACGATGCCTCAATCTCACGGTATGTCACATGACGGTTTTGCTTTAACAGTTCGCGCACAGTATCTAAAATTCCGTCCGAACGACGGCCCACGATTGAATTCACTGAACCAGTGATATACAGTGGTTTTAGATGAGGCTTCATCGTCAAAAGTTGAATTGAGTTGATCGATGCACTGCTGTTGAGATAATCTACGTCGAAAGTTGTAGTATATCATCGCACTAAAATTCTCATGAGTTAATTCCAGTTTTTGATTGAGATTCATCTCAGTCAAAAAGGGCAGTCAAGGGGTCAGTCAAAAGGGCTTATTTAGACTTGAAAATTTCAATTTTCAAGTCTAAATAACACAAATAGAGTCCGTATCACAAAACGTTCCGAGTACGTATACAATCAACAATGTCAAACTTTATGATGTATATGTCAGATGATGCGTAGTAACACCATTGTTGCCAGATACATAAATAGCAACCCTTGTATCAGAATTTTTGATGTGAAATACAAAAATTTGTTACTAAACGCTAAATCACTTGTTTTATATTCTTTAACAAGCGTTTCGCCTCCATGTTATCATCATCATGAAATTATTCAATATGCCGTTTTTTTTCAGTTTAGCATAATAGAAATTAAATGAGACATCAAACAATGAAAAAGTTTTTTATTTAAAAAAAGACGTTTACAATTTTAACTTAGAATATTAACAATAATTTTAAATTTTCTAGCCATCATATTAGTGTAATGACTTGAATCAATACATAAGAGCAATAACATTTTAACATAATGGAAACAATAATGAGAAAACTACTGGTTCAGAGTTCATTCTTAAAGAAAATCAAAGTTAACACCATAAAGCTGTAAAAAAATAATAAAAAATAAATGTTTTAGAGCATCAATTAACTTTTTTTAATTCCACTGTAAAAACTAAGGTCGAAGAAGGTGGAATTGCCGGAGGCGAACCTTTAGCACCATATCTGGAAAGAAAATTAAATGAAAGGTTTAAACCAAACCAAACTAAAAATGCTTACGCTGTATGTGGCGGACAAATTATTTTCCTTTTTCCGCCAACTTTCATACCAGCTACTCCAATATCCCAAGCTTTGATAACTTCACCACCTCCAAGACGGATTTGAAGCCTGGACCTTTATTCATAGAGTCAAATACCTTATTGTTCTTTTCTAATCTACCTTCATAGTACACCTACAGTTCAAAAAATGTGTTTAAATTTATATACACAGGATGTAAGAGAAATAACTTTCGTACATTTAACCAATTCTAATTCAACTACTTTGAACAAAAAGTTCCATTAATATATTTATTTATTTTCCCTACAATTAGCAACATCACCAATTGTTAAGAAAATAAAACTGAATTTTCTTTGTTTCAATGTTCTCTTGAGACATTATTTGAAAATATAATGTAATATGTTTATTGTCATTTATTTCATATGTTTCGACATAAATTTTTTTGTTTGTTTTTTACAAAAAAAAAAAAAAGAAAAACTTATACATTATTGTCGTTTAATGTCAAAGTTGTAAACAAAAATTTAGAAAAAAGAACATGAAAATATGGTCATAAAAATAGAGCCAACCAAGAAATAAGCACGATACATAATATTTAACAGTTAACAAAAGTACTAAATAACACAAATATTTAATAACATTTAATAATTAGTTTTATGAGTCTTTTTACCACATTTGTAATGATATAGCTTCAGCCCATTCTTTTTTAATCACCTCCCAAAGTTCAAGTTTGCTTCTCATTTTATGTTTACCCATGTCAATCTTGAAGTAAGTCAACAAGATCTCAATGAGATTGAGGTCTGGCGATTGGGAAGGCCACGGCAATAAATCCACTTTATTGTCACTAAGAAATTGTTTTCCTAGCAGTATGTTTTGGAATATTATCGTGTTCCACTAATATTTCCATATCAGCGGCATATTTTCTACTGCAAAAGGCTCTCTGAAGATATGAATTCATTTTGGTCCATGTTTTTTTTTTAATTCAGTAAATTGATCCTACACCATACCATGAAAAAATTGCCTACAGCTTTATATTACCGCCTCCATGCTTTACAGTTTTAATAGTATGTTTTGGTAATAATTCTAATAATAATGAAGTCTGAAGCCTTCTTCAAATTTTTTTGAATTTATTTTTAACTCCAGTTCACTTTAATTCGATAGACGATTTAAATGGGTCATTTTTTCAAAAAATTTGAAAATTTCACACTTGAAATTAACAAAACATGTGATAAATTAACAGCAAAATGTGAAGAAACAGTATTTACTGCTTTATAAATTTTATGGCTCTACTTTTATGACCACAATTTCATGTTCTTTTTTCCAAACTTTTGTTAATTATGTTTACAGTTTTTTTTAAACTAAGTTTCATATTATGTTTTCCTTTTTTTTGTTATATATTTATATTATACAGTTGTGTTATGTGAACAGTTGTGAATGTTACTTACATTTATAAAACGACCTGGTTTGGCCATTGAACCTGATCCCTCTACAAGATCCTCTATTACAACCCCTTTTCTAAAGTCTTCTTCTGCTTTTTTTGTTGCAGACCTTTTTTGTCTTTCTTCTGATCACCATTTATTTTTGTTTCTCCCTATATATAATGTTTTAATAATCGTCTTTATTTTAATTAAACTCAAAAAAAGTTAACCACTAAACACCAAGTCACTTAGAATAATATTTTTCAACACTGGTTTCACTAACTACAATAGTGAATGAAACATAAACCGAAATTTTACAATTACTTTCCTCAGTCAATCACGAGCACGCTGTCAGTGTAGATCGTTACAGTACAATGTATTAGGAGTAGGGCAAAAGCTCGGTGAGCTGTTTCACTCAGTTCTTTTGTTAGTACAGCTATAAGTGAGCGACAGGTTCCACCGTCCGTTGTTCAACGGGTTATAATAACGTTTTAACCAAGGAAGGCGTTAAACCATCCGAAATATTAACTCGGTTGAAGATACCCTGTCTAAGACCAAAGTTTTTGATTCAGCCAAGAAGTTTAAGAGTGGACGAGAAAGTGTGATAAATGTAAGTCATAATCGATGTCCCAGGTTAAGTGTCACTGCTGACAACACTGGTGCAGTTCGCGATCTTATCGAAGATGACCGGCGGGTCACTATTCATGAAATCGCTTTAAAGCTGGGTATTAGCTTTGGAACTGCTCAATAAAGTGCTTGGGTTCAATAAAACTTGTGCCCGATTGACGCAAGAAAAACTGGAAAATATGCATTGGGAAACCCTTGAACACCCTCTATATAGTCCAAATTTGCCACCCTGTGATTATTTCTTGTTTGAGTCTTTAAAAGATGCACTTAGAGGGGTACAATTCGACAACGATCAAGATGTTGAGGACTTCGTTCGCAATTGGCTGATGACCCAAACTTAAAGTTTCTACAAGAAAGGAATCTGCAAGCATCTAAACTGTTGGGAAAAATGTGTAGAGCGTGAAGGAGACTATGTCGAAAAAATGATCAATAGTTTTTTTGTATTATGTTATAAATAATAAATATGTATAAAGCAATTCTGGTTTACATTTGATTCACCCTCGTATGTTAGCATCATCAGGAGGTGATTCCATCTGATGTTTAGAGGTAAATCCCTTTGAGTTTACTATTTCACACCAAAGGTTCTTACAGAAGAATTGACAATTTTAATTATTTATGAACTATACCTTGCTTTGCTTTTTAGATCTTTTCTCTACCTCAACTTGTACATCTTCATCATCTTCAGATTCCTCATCTTCTCCATCTCCTCTTCTTCCCCTTCTTCTTCACCTTCATCAGAACTTTCCTCCTCTCCACCCTGAAAAAATGATTATTAAACTAAACTAAACTAAAAACTTGGTTATAAAAACTGTTACCTCTGCTTCAGCCTCTTCATAATCTGGATCATCGGATTCTTCTTCTTCTTCCTCTAAGGATCCATTTAAAAGTTTTGCTTTTTTTGAGGGAGCTAGACATTAATATAAGTTTAAGACATTCATAAGTCAGACATTCATGAGATGTTACTCCATGCTAGTGAATATATACTTACGCTCTTCATCAGTTTTCTTCTTAGGCCTCTTTTTTTTATTAGATTTTTCTGTTGCCTCTTCCTCTTCTACATATTCTTCCTCTTGTTCTTCCAAATCGGCTAATGTTAAACCATCTCCATCGCTTTCAATCAAATAACCAGTCAGATGAATGTGAGCATTGCCATTGGAAGCAAATGATATCAAAATGATACCTCAGTACCAGACTGAGAAATGAAAGGTGTTTATATTAGATAAAAAGTAGTTAATATTTTAAACAATTAAACCTACTGTAAACTCTAAATCTAGGGAACATTGTAAAAGATCTGGTTTTCTTAATGTACATAATAAATAATTTCTGCCTTCATAACTACACATAACTTGACATGGTTCTTTCTCACAGGTTGATAAATCAATTGCAGCCATTGTAATTCGAAAAGATTTATTAACTTTTTGTGAATACCGCCGTCCAGGTTCCATTATCAATCCTACAACAACAATAATAATAATAATAATAAAATAAAACATTTCTAAGAAATGAGTGATAATGAGTCTCAAAAAAAATATTTGGAATCAGCACGTTTTTTTAAATGCTGTATTCTTTTAAAACACGTGTGATCATAAATTTATCTTACCCCAAAACATTTTGCTTTTAGTAATGTTAGTAGCCTATTGCAATTAAATAAAATGTTCACAAATAACTAAACAATTACTAAAAAAATGATTAAATAAAATAAACTTGAAAAACGTATCGAACAAACAACACCAACGCAATTGGAGGGAAAAGCATTTATATATCAAAAGGTACTAAATGTCAAAGGAAGTTTGTCCAAAAATTGATAAGTATTCCGAAGAACACTGTAATGGTCAAATGATATTTATTTTAAATATATATGAAATCGGAGTTTGATAC